>BHDV01011644.1:88334-143992 GCA_005406045.1 Adoxophyes honmai
CCCTGGCTACGCCCATGAGTCAAAGCGTACCTAAACGACGGAGTGACACTCCCCTGGTATAACCTCACTTCCAAAGCGCGTCATTCTGACAAGAAAGAAGCAAAATAACGTTTACTTAGCTTTCACTTTGGCGTATTACGTACACTAAAACAATTGCCTAACATTAAAAAGGAAAAAAGATTGCCAACGTGTGACAAACGGCGCCAATAAAAGGCACACTCAGCATAATACCGCGGCCCGCGGCTAGCCGCAACGCTGGTTCCAATGTGACCCTAAACTGGGATTTGGCTGTGCAAAGATTATTACACCCATTTGTTTTGGCAAAGTCACATGCTCCGAAAAAGTATTTGATTTAAGTGAACTAGGGTAGACCAGACCACCAATAAATGAAGTGTATTTTAGGATAATTAACATTTGTGTTATATTTATTTACTTTTATCCGATTCTTGACGGTTCTCTGGTAATTATTTCTTTGACTTATACATTTGAATTGAAAAAAAGGTCTATTTTTAAAGTTAAGTTGATAGACAAGGATCTACATAAATTACCGACTTATTTCTAGTATCAAAATCAAATACCTAACGCTTAAAATGTAAGCTTTCATTTGTTAATTTAATAATTAAGATTTACTGAAATAGATATTGCCGTGATATCTTTAATCAAAATGTCAATTCAATAATGCCTCAGTAGGAACCTATTCAATATAACTGACGATGAGCGATAGTGATAGTAGAGCCGTTTTTGGTATCTTGCCAAAGGTTTATTGCTGGTTGAATATAATTTAATAACTAGTAGTCGAAATATTTTGATGAAACGTTAAAGTAATTTCAAAACTTTGCAGCCTCCCCTCGGATCTTCGAATGACTTTGCAAGAAAGCTCAGCTATCCCTACATAAAAATACAGTTATGGGGAATCAATTGTCTTTGCGTCTGCCTGCCGGTTTATATTATTAAACTAGCTTTTTCCCGCGGCTCCGCTCGCGTTAATTTTGGGGTAGCACAGAAGAGATAGCCCATATACCAATTTATAGCTTTCTACATAGAAAATTGCGGTATTCTCCACAAAACTTCCACCTCTCACTTTAGTGAAACGGGGAGTTTTGAAGAGACAAAAAGTAGCCTATGTCACTCTCCATCCCTTCAACTATCTCCACCCAAAAATCACGTCACTACGTCGCTTCGTTTAGCCGTGAAAGACTGATAAACAAACAAACAAACACATTTTCCCATTTATAATATTAGTATGGATTTTAATTTATATCCCGTGTGGTGCCGGGTTAGAATAACACCTCCCCCTTTCTTCCCGTGGGTGCCGTAAGAGTCGGCTCTGGGAAAGGGTTAGTGTATTGTGGGCGATGGGCTAGCAACCTGTCACTGCAGTATCACGTTTGATCATTGTATACAATTATAATTTACGCTTCAAATATTATAAAGATAAAAACGAGTACGTAGATAGTTTAGTAGAGTACTTTTTAGATTTGTTTTAGAATGCCTTTCCATTTCTTTCGTGGATGTCGTAAGAAGTGACTAAAGAAATAGGTTTAGGTATCAATTAAGCGACAGGCTAGCAACCTGTCACTATTATAGCCAGGTACGTCTTACATCTATGATTTTAACATAAAATGATGCTTAATGTGGCCGCGAAGTGAGAGATAGTCATGGTTTTGAATAAGGAACGTTTCTTGAGTTCTGCCTATCCCATTAGGGAATACAGGCATGACGTTTGTATGTACATATGTATGTAATATCCGATGCATGTCCATTGCATTATCCGAGTTAGAATTAGGTATCTACTCATAATAATACGGAATACCGTTTATTCAAATCTATTTATTAGGTTCGAAATTACTCGATTCACACTTGGAGGTGACACTTGAATTCCTCATAATTATCTTCTTTTTTGCATACTAGCCACATTTAGCTATCTACCTACTAAGCTTGCAGAACCAAAATATCACGTAAACGAAGTCGCAGAAACAAGCCAGTATTGTGTACAACTACTGGGATAACTTTGTCAATAAATTAGGTACTTCGCTACGCAAACCGATTCTGCTAAGTCTTTAACGGCTAAGGTAAATACAATAGTGTGTTTATTTACTTGTAAATGGAAATCCATCTTAACACTGACGACAGATAATATCAGGTCGTCGTCCCTCAAACCGCTTAGACAAGTTGTTAGCCCTGACTTACTACTTTGTTTTTGTACCAATTTCTGGCACGTACAATAGTGGAAACACTATTTCATCCCTTAATATTAGCATGCCTTATTGCGGGGTGGATTACATGAAACCCGCCTTCTTTCTTATATTCCCTCAGAAAGAACTATCAAATCTGTAGTACGATCGCGATAACGAGAGTTATGTCATATGCTCGAACTTCTGCGGGTGCACTCAGCAGTTAATTACATTCACGACCATGTTCTTACTATGAAGGTTTACTATACATATACGATTGTTATCCCAGTATGTGTTGTTCCAGTTTCCCTTGTAGTGTCTGACTTAGAATAAGACCTATACCAATTCTGGGAAGTTGTAAGAGGTGATAAGGAAAATAGGATAAAGTATGATTCAGGCGACAGGCTAGCAACCTTGTATACCTCTTTCATCTAACTAAAATATGATGAAAGTGGCTACTTCATGTGAAATAGCCATGCTTGTCTATGTAGCGTTTCGTGCGCTCTGCCTACACCACAGCCTGTGGTGTAGGCAGAGCGCACGAAACGCTACATAGCACAGGCGTGATGTAAGATGTATGTAGTTATCCCAGGTGGAAGAGAATTTCGGATTAGTTCTCCTTTGTACATATAGAATGTGTAACCTAGTATCTGTGCTATTCAAAGAGTCATACGTACATTGTACTCACAGAATAACCGTGCCAATTTGGGTTCATCGTATTGTGAATACGTTACAGTAAAAATATTCATAGTTCTTTATACGCACTGTAGAGAGTGGTTCGCAGAAGTTGCCTTCTTTTGAAGTCAGACACAACGTAGGTTTGTTTAAAAACTGAAATCAAACTGCTTTTTATTTCTAAAGGCAATTATTTAGGTGTACTCCTACCTAATTCAATAATACATTAGATAAATTTACGTAATAAGTATTCATAGACGTACATAAACACTCGAAAAGATTATTATACCTACAGCGGAGGTTATGAATATTATCTATTCCCAGAAACATTAATACAATAACGAAGCATATTTACATTCGATGTAAACTTTACTTTTTTCTATATTAATGCCTATATTTTCAGTCGTAGCGAGCACATATTATGTTTGCCAACGGGTAGGCAGACATTACGTTATTATTATCAATTAGCTCTTGTTTTCCTAAAGCCTTACAGGAAAACCGTATTACGGGACGTAAACCAGATGAGAAACACAAACCAATAGATGGGAATGGTATTACCGTGAATAAGTTACGAATATCACTTTTTTCATTAAGATAAGATATGTGGTAGTAATCAGTCAATCAATATAGGAATACCTAATTGTATTGTAACTTTTGTCTGGTGTAAAAATGATGTTTCCCGACTTTTGAGAATACTTTGTTTAATACGTTCTATACACGAACGTACGATCTATTAACCCTTTAATTATGAACATGTTTAGTTAGATTCATAAATAAACCAGTAAGTAAAATTACAACATTTACAACGCTAAATGTTTTTCACGTCTGATGTAATGATCGTCTTACTTACCTTCTAAGAGCCAACAGAAGATAGGTAGATTGAGCAAGAACGGGCGTTACGATGCCAAGTACTAACAGTCGGTAAACTTGTGTTTAAATTTGCTTTGTAGTGGAGGCTAGTCCAAGTTTAGCTTAGTCAGTAGTGGTACACTAGTTAGGACACGAATCTCGGCACCGCCATTAACAGGAGACGTAGTGTTGGCCATTCCTTTGGGCGACTTATTAGAAATTCACGACGCGACCACCGTCCTCAGTCCAGCTTATTAAGATTTTACTACGCTACTGCCAAACCTTCTCCGGCGAAACAATAACATTAGAAATTAACAATTCAATATCACTACATTTTCATGTAATCGTCCAAGCTCATAATGACATACCTATTAATCGTTTCATTAATTTCTCCTATTTAGAAACATTTTAAAGGCTGTGACTGTAATATCTTTCTTGGCAGTCTATTATAATATAAACTTACATTAAATATACTCGTTATTAAATCAATTTTAAAAGTTACATCAACTTTCGGTATGTAACAAACTGACAACTAATTAATTGGATACAACGTCGACTCAGGAATAGTCAGGAATAACAACAGAAAATTAACCCTGGAACATTTTAGGATCCTATTCATTACATCTCTGCCGTTGGAGTCAGCGAACACTAACAGCGAGGTCAGCAGTAGTTAGCACCCCGTGTGTATTTTCCCGAGATCCTATTGAAGTTAAACTCGGTTGCACTGGTAAACCTGATTTGTTTGGGAGACTTGCTCCAGTCCTAGAGTTAGGTTCGATACTTACAAGTTTCGCATCCTAAGAACCCATTTACACTGTAATATAATCCCCATGTATTTTCTGAGAAACAAACGGCTAATCGCATTACTGATAATAATGAGAGAATTCGAAGCGAATAATCTCACTCAATGAATACTTAGTTGGTTCGCTCCGTAACAGAAAAATAAATGTAGGATAATAAGATTATTTTATTATGTTAAGACTATTAGAAACAACTCGAATATACCTTAGGCAACTACAAAATACAAGTCATATGATCACAAACGATATTGAGAAAAACACATATTAGTTGAATATTAAGTACTATACCTAGAATAGAAGATAAACCTATTGAAATTTATTATTAACTAGCTGTTGCCTCCAACTTTGACTGCATAGGGTTGTTATTGAAGTCTTGTTGTCTCACAGGATGTATGTATTTTTCTGGAATAAAATTATGCTTATGTATTAATGCTGGGTTTAAGCTTCCTACATCCCAAATTTTATCAAAATTAACCACGCCATTTGGGCGTGAAGAGGTAACAAACACATACGTACACTCACAAACATTCGCATTTATATTAAATTACCTAGTGTAATGTGATAGCTATAGCAAAAACTTATCCGATTGCCAGGTATTTTTATTTAAATTTTTTTCGACAGTATCAACACAAGGGCTAAGAATATGACAGAAGTATCTGCGGAACGTGAAACAGCCGTGGTTTTGACTACGTAACATTTTGTACGATTTTGAGACCCTTTTCATATTTCCGTCGCTTGAAATCAATCCAGTGCGCAAGAGCCTTAGCCTGTAAAGTTAGAAGAGTGGGTTAGTCACGTAGTCGCCACCCATTACAAGCAATTACGTGTACGTCTTGCCATGTGCCTGCTACGGGCCTAATTACGGTACGTTTTACACGTCCGACCGTCGCCGACTTCTGCCAACAATAATAATTTCCTTGTATCTATTCCGACATTTCCGTGATGATATAATTCCCTTCCTAATTTCATAATTGTACCTTTGTTAATTCTTAATTATTGAGGGTTGAATTTCAATCTTTGAAAATTATCTTTCCTGAGGAATATTCATTTTTATAATTCCTATTCACGTCATTAGACGTCGCTTGAGAACGTCAAGGTATTTAAATTGCTCATTGTATTTTGTTCTATCTAGATTAGTATTTTAGTTGAATAGCTTCTAGCTGTAGATCTATACTATAGATCAATGAGATAACTACAGCTACAAGCTATAGATTCTATGGGCGCGAAATGACTGTACAATTACATTACCATGAGCTTACAATGATCGTATCCCGTAGCGACGACGGACGGATTTAATTTTACCTCCACAACCGCTAGGTGTGCTATAAAATTCTCGATACAAATCGTTTACGCCGTCTAGCGAATACAGTAACTGTAAACTCAAGGAACGGGTACTAAAAGTAATTTGCTCGAAGTCCCAGCCGGTATTCGATAAAGAAACCCACTCTTATATAAGCGTAATCAATTAAAACATTCGACAGTTCTCAAATAAACGAGCTGAAGTTGGTTTAGCAGGAATTACATGGATTATGGCCATCCATTGGTCCATGGTCCATTGAAGCTATTGTGACGGATCGGGGCCATGTTTCAGGAGGCGCGGCGGGCGCGAATTAAGGTGGAATACCTATTAAACGAACGGTGAAATGTATCTTGATTACACGACTGGTGCAAACATAGTTCGAAGGTTTTCGTTGTCTTTGTATGCCCCAAATGGAAGTGGTTACAGGTAAGTGTAAAAATATAGGTGTAACTAACTACATAACTTTTGATAAGTATGTCCCATACCACCTCAAGACAACGAATAAAGAACTCGATATGTTGTTGAGAGGATTAAGTCAACTATTATTTTCGCAGTTGACTGTACCATTGCAATAAGAAGCAGCGTTTAGTAGTGCTGTGGCTTGGTTTAGACAAGATATCTGTCGAACTCAGTAGAGTTCATAGTTTCAATTTACGTAAGTGAAGCTAATCCGTTCATTTGATTTGATTTATTCAGTCATACAGTCTTTACTGTCTACTTGTTAGGATTACACACTAAGGATCGGTTCAACCAAACCAGAAAATAATTTAGTCAAGGAATAAAAAATCTTAGGTACCCGATTTTTTTCATTTACAAAAAACTCGCTTGTTAGGGAATGATTTACTGGAATAAACTAAAATTCTCGTTCTGTCGAATCGATAGTCTGGTGAAATTAGTTAAAAGCCAAAACATTAACATTATTGCATGATAATCTGCTTATGAAAAATCATGAAAGATAAAAGCTAATATAGCGCATGCGTACATGCGCATATAAACGTATGTGATTGATTTATTCCTGCCTAACGACCCGGCTTGAACTTTGGATGAACTGTAAAAATATTCGTAATGAAATATTAATAATGACAGCATCATAATACGATCCTATGGCAAAAAATTGTGAATAAATAAAAGCCTTATAATTTGGACACAATGGCAACAACAGCCCACGCAACAAAATGAAAGGTTTTGTTAGCATTATAAACAAAAGAATAACGTTTTTCAATTCATCAAATTTAGGACCTAAGTATATAATAATGGGTAAAAATATCGCGGTGGAATAACCTCTTGTATTTCTAATTCTACAATCTACATCTATAAAATATTCTGTCTCAGTGCGGCTCAGTCGAGAGGCCCATGTAGGTTAAAATAACAGAAACGTAAGTACATCGCTATTATGGTTCCAGCAATAAGTGGCCGCGCTCCTTATTTTTATCTTTGAAGATTGCTGAAAAATTGGGACGGCCATCGCAAAGCCAATGCCCCGTGCACAATCACGAAGCCCTTATCGGAAATTTGAATAATTCAGGACGTAAAATATACGTTTATGTTTCACGTCATTCGTTTCTCATGTTTCCCATAAATATAAATTTAAAAGAATTTACATAATGTGTACGTAGCGCAACATAAATATCAACATGCAAATGAGAGATAAAAAAATTCATGTATCCTTAATCCTGCCTGCGAAGTCGACCGCAATTAGCCAGGGTTTGTATTTATTCTAGATGGAAATCTAGTAGCAATTTGAATGTCGAAACGAAAGGGATTTCACAGCTCTTTGTGTGCTGAGGTGTCAAATCAGCTGCCATTAGAGAAACCTACAAACTTTCCGTTGGTAGTTGTATTAGAAGAGGGTTGGAATAAATGGCTAGAAAGAGACAAAAATGTTTTCTGGAAAACTTTTATCTCAATTGTGAGCGAGAGATGTTGTATGTCAATATATGTTGTATTTTGCTTCGAAGTGAGCTACATGCACCTAATGATCAGTGGCAGACAAAGTAAACGCCATGTGGATAATGTTAGTTTCTTAGTTTTTATGATGGATCACTTTATTGAGTGAGATAGGTACCTACTCGTACATGATACTTCATTAGAAATTATAGTAGATCAAATTAGCTATAAGTGCAATAATTAATCAAAACCCGCAGTGGACGAAAAGTACAAAACCTCTACTCATTCTTAGTTTAATTAGATTTTATCGTCGATGTCAAAGTTTTAATGCATCGAATACTTTATTTGCATATTTATAACTATAAATGACGTTAAAATCTTGTGACTCCACTTTGATCCATGTTTTGGATACTTTTTGATAGTAAATCTGAAATTACATTCAATTGCCCAAAGCTCTTGAATCAAGTCAATTCAGTAGGTATAAAACCATAATAGTAAAACTCATTCAATCATTTTTTTGCCTCCTGTAAATATTTACCAAATCGAGTTAAGAGGCCTGACACCTTGGCTGAAAACGCTGTATTAGGAAATTGTCTAACTCAGACTGAGACTAACAATAAATAAAATAAATAAATAAATAAATATCACTGGACAATTCTTACACCAATCACCTAGTCCCAAAGTAGGCAATTTAATGCCTGTGTTATGGGTACTAGACAACGGATAAACTTACTTATATATAGATAAACACCCAAGACTCGAAAGCAAACATTCGTATTCATCATACAAACATCTGCCCCGACCGGGGATCGAACCCGGGACCTCAAGCTTCACAGTCAGGTTCTCTGACCGCTGGGCTATCCGGCCGTCCAATAATACAGGTATTATACAGGTATTATAAGCCAGCAAGAGAGCCATGGACTTCAAAGGTAATGCTTGTGATTGGTAGTGTAATTTTGTATAAAATATTGTGGCGGCTCGAAGTCAAACTTTTGCAGCCGTGGCTACCACCAAGCGTGGGTATACCTGCGCGTCATAAGATGCCATAACGTTATGACGCAAACAGGATTTCATGTTTCGTCCAACTGTAAAACAAAATGACTCGGAATTCACGAACGAGTTGGCCCAAGTCGCGAGTTGAAACGAGCCGGGGCCGGAAGCGCGCCTCTCTGAACTCACTTAATGCTATCCGTATTAGGCGTCAGTAGCCACGGGTAACTTCATTTTAGTAAAATGTGTTTAAACGGTAGAGGAAATCGCTTCAGAAGACATCCTAATTTTTGAAGCCTGTATTTCCAAAAGTTTCGATAGAAATTATCCAATGATATTGAAAACTTTGTAACGTTAACGACCCAATGCCCGACGCTGCTCCAGTGATCGGTATTTACAATCTTAATCATACACACATACGTAACATATAACTACATAAACGCCACGTGGATCACCGTCCTATTCTTTATGGGGTAGGCAGACACAACGAAATGCCTCCCGCTTCTATTCTGACTTTCTGACATACTGTGCACTGAAATCAAGTGCCTGGATGAATTAAAAAATAAACCGGTAAGATGGAATTTATCTTGCGAAGAGGGTTCCCCAATGTTACTTTTCTTGACCGCGACTTTAATAATAATAACCTTAAAGGTAGGTGTAATTTAAATCTCCACCGCATGTAGTAGCAGCATACTTGTACGCAAACTATACGACTTACTACTAGTAACACAAGGGTTGGTTACATAACTTCCCCAACAATCTTTATATCCTAGTAGTAAAATTTCCATTCGCAATTTCCCCCGAATGGCTTTTTCTCCACTGTAGTGTTTTTTACTGAAGAATCTATTCGCAGTAACAATTTTCCAACTTGAATCAACATAAAAACGTAGGTAGGTCTAGGTTATGCTACGTTTTCATCGGCCAGGACCACCAAAATAATAAAAGTACTTAATAACGCGTTCAACGCTGATTCTGTGTCTATTCTTAAATTCTAATCGGAGAAAAAAAAACTTTGAAAATCTAAATAACCTAGTAAAATAAAATATGACACTGGAAAACAAGCCAGTACAAATGAAAATAGACATTTTGCTACTAGGCATATTCTTGTTTCGGCACATTTTAGTAAATAAATTATACTATGAAATACACTTGTCTTTTGTCTTTTATTTTATTTATTAAAATTTATGTATAATTTTTTACGAATAAATATTATTTTATTCTACTACGCAAGCAAAGTCACAAGTATCTCAAAGTATAATTGATTTACTAAAATGTGCCGAAACAAGAATATGCCGAAAACGGAATATGTCCAAAAATGAATGTGCCGAATAAGGAATCAATCGCTTAGTCGAGTGTCGCAAAATAAACCTCGTCACAGACTACGCATACCTATACCTACGAAAATATATTTTATCTGCGTATAAATATCATCTTTCCATATGTCGGTGCCAAAAGATACTTGACGGTAAATCTGCGCTGTGTGCGTTAGCTCATTGAATTGTATAGGGAGCGATATTGACAGATATCTGTTCAGTAACAGATATCTTACCGTATCTGCTTAGTGTGTGACACGCTTATGAGTTAATTGTTCGATAACTTACCTATACCTACGAAAATATATTTTATCTGCGTATAAATATCATCTTTCCATATGTCGGTGCCAACAGATGCTTGACGGTAAATCTGCGCTGTGTGTTAGCTCATTGAATTGTATAGGGTGCGATATTGACAGATATCTGTTCAGTAACAGATATCTTACCGTATCTGCTTAGTGTGTGACACGCTTAAGAGTTAATGGTTCGATAACTTTTAAATAGAAAAAATACATTTATTACTTTTGAAATCGTGGGACTCTGGTACCAGGTATTTTTTTATTAGGTATAGTTGAAAACAGTAACAAGTGCTTAAATTTATTTTTGGTCCCATTAAAGTGAGACTCCACGTTTAGTGCTGTGGAAAATTGTATTTATACGAGACATTATGCGTACTGTTCCTTTTTCCGCTGTAGGATACGGAACCCTAACTAAACTTGCTTATTCAAAATATCCGACGATGCTACAATAAAGCCATCTTGCCCACTCTCGGAGACAATGGATGAAACATTTCTTATTGTGGTCTGTATTGATACGAATCAAGAGTTCTGTAGTGGACTTTTGTTTCATAGAATGGATACGTACATGACGGGAAAGTCAGCATTGGAAATGAGAACTCGGTTTTATGGTTTATTTTATAGTAAACGTGGGGTGTTTTGCAACTTTTTTATCGTAATGCAGTTACTTTTGTAATGCTGTCGTACTTTTAAATATACCAAATACATATTATAATCATGCATATTATGTTCCCAAATGGGGTAGGCAAAACACACGAAACGTAAAATAAACATAACCAAGATTATGACTATTTCACGCTTCGCAGTCACTTCTAGCATTATTTTAGGTTTGAGATGGAAGAAGTAGTATAAAGATACAGAATGCTATAAAAAATACCTACCTAAACCTATTTCCTTCGTCGCCCCTTACGACATCCACGAAAGAAATGGAGAGGTGCTATTCTAGACCCGACACACACGGGGAAAATGTACCGTAGTACAATATTGAGAATCCGTCACCATACTTTGCGAATACACCCATAATAAGAAGAAAAAAATAGAACCGTGCGGCTCATACTAATACTGTTTACTTCGATAGTAGGTGTACCCACTGCTTGGAAACATGCATTAAATTTTAATTTACAAGCAAAAATAACAAAAGTAATGGTCTGCAACATCGTTCCTCATCTAAATCTAAATAATATATCGTGCTGCGTCGTGCCTAGCTCACACTTTCGCATATTTTACCCTCAAATAGAGACACTTCAAATGTACTTTACTTTAGTTAGTGTATTTTGTAACGGAAGAAACAATGGGTAAATATACTATCGCTGCCGCACTTAGGACCCGCTGCGCATTTTATGTTGTTACCAGTACTAGTTGCACTTTCACAAATTCTGTTATTTCATTGTTGCTCACGACAGGTGCTCTGTAAACTTCAATTTCCTTTACAGTATATGGAGTAGGTACCTGTGTTTGAAAGCAAACGTTCAACGTCATAGTCAAGTGTTTAATCAAGCTTTCTGTGGCTCTGCCGCATTGAAGTTTGAAATTGAAAATCTACGGCAAATAATATATAGTATCAAGTCAGACGCAGGTATTAAGTAGGTCATGCTCTTGCTAGAGACCAAAACTTTCCCTGGATCGGAAAGTTCCAACTTTAGGATTTATAAGCCAGGTCTAGAGAAAGAGGAAAGCTCGTCGAAGGTACCTACATACGAGTGTTTATTATTGTAGCCTCTCTTTTTGTTGGCCTCCATAATTAAGTTTCCTCTCTATCTGTTAAAGGTTGGCCGTAAGATATTCCTTAAGGGATGAGTTCACCTTTATATTTCAGTATCTTATTTGTATTTGTTTGGTATCACGTTTTTTTGTGCAATAAACTGTTTACTTACCTACTTACGAGTAACTTGTTTACATGAGCCACTACTTTTGTGCTAATGTTTTTTCAGCGCAACGACGCTGTTTAAGAATACTTACTAATTAGATAACTAAATGCCCCGTGTGGTGCCGGGTTAGAATAGCACCTCCCCCTTTCTTCCCGTGGGTGTCGTAAGAGTCGACTCTGAGAAAGGGTTAGTGTATTGTGGGCGATGGGCTAGCAACCTGTCACTGCAATATCACGTCACATCTGGTTACCCTGAATTAGCTAAACGTGGCACTGGATTTTTTGAATTCATGTGCTCTGCCTACCCCTCATGGGAATACAGGCGTGAGAATATGTATGTATGTATGTACTAATTAGAAATGTACTTACATCACTCGTGTATTGTTCAACGTCGACGACATCCATTAATATCTCAGCCACAAACCCTTAGCAAGCCAACGTAGCATCCGATCCGTTAAGTTCACGCACGTTGAGTTTTACCTCAAATCACATCAACAATCCTAGAATCGGCACTGGTAATTCACCATTCGCGAAATCTTCGCGTGCACCTTTAAGTTTTGTTCATTTAAATATTAAAACTTACGTTTAGATTAGTTTGGAAAACCTTTTTAAAGCGCCAACGAGGTCGAAAATTGTTGTGCCTCGCATTGTATGTCAAAAGAATCACGCCTCAATCTGCCACTAAATAACGAAAAAGTTACAAATTGTTTTTTTTTTATAACCGACTTCAAAGGTTCCTTTTAAATTATTCTGTATTTTTTTTATGTATGTATTCCTTTTGTGTTTGATAGAGCTTTGCTTCCCATTGGTCCAATTATTATTTCATCGAGATCAGACTAATAGTTTTCAAAAAAGTATCCCCACCAATGACGAAACTCACAAGGATATGGAAAGACCGGAACAAATCTCGCAAAACTAAAATGAGACTGGTTCGTGCACTGATGTTTTCGATATTCTCATAGGGTGCCGAATTTTGGACGATTAGACAAAAGGAAAGAGCGAAAATCGATGACTTTGTAATGTGGTGCTAGAGGCGTAGGTATGCTGCGAATTCCATGGACCGCACGCCGGACCAACGCGTCCATCCTTAAGGAGCTCGGAGTGACCACGCGGCTGTCCACTATCTGTTTTCAGCGAATATTGAAATATTTTGGACTTGTCGCTCGTAGAGGCCCGAACAATTTGGAAAAGCTAATGGTAATTGGTCAGGTCGACGGTAAAAGACCGCGCGGTCGATCGCCTACCCGTTGGACAGATTTAATAAAAACCGTTACCGGCCTACCAGTACCAAAAGCTATTAAGACCGCCGAAGACACAAACACGTGGAGGAGCATGATGAACCAGCATTTCAGACTGGACACGACCTTCAGCAATGAAGACGCCGACTATTAAGAAGAAGAAGATCCTCAAAACATTGAAAGACATCAACGGGTATTCGAGGCGTCTCTGCGTGTGAACTTCCAAGATATTGTATGGGCATGGAGGTTAAAACCCCGTTACTAGAAGCTTTTGCAGAGTACGTCGGGATTGCTACCAATGGTTAATTAATTAAATTATTAATTACTGCATATCTGTCATTTCGTTTAGAATTTTAAGTAACGCAGAGTATTTTTTTTTACTGCTGGCTATTCCACTACATTCCCCGTTCCCCTTATGTCCAAAGTGGCAAACAATTGTTTAATTGAAATATGTATAAACAAATGCAAACTAGTTCTCATTCGTCGAATCCAGCAGAAGCAATATTTTTCGTAATAAAAAATTCACGGTATCGATGGATTCGAGTGAGTATTATTGGTCGTTTAGTTATTGGCCTGATCAATCACTGTCCGCATATTAGTGCTGCTTAGTCGGCTGGAGGGACGTCGTAGCTTCATTAGTATTTCATTTGATCGATAACAACATATGCCGACAAAATATACCGTTCGTGCCGTTTAGCTAATACAATTTTTGAGCCACCTTTATATAACTCTTCTGTTGCGTTGTGTAACAAACCAGTTTCTGCATGCACAATACATCATGCAATGCGTCATAGAACGAAAATCTGTAATATATCAACATATTTTGTCTATTTAATATTGAAACTGGTCTTGTCAGCAGCAGACAAAAGACCTTTAAGTTACGGTGTGAAATTTGTCTTTGTCGCATTTCTTGGATGTGGTTAGAAACTTCTTAATTTAGGTGCTAAGAAAAATTGGATCCAATCTGGAACTTGCCTAAAACAAAAGCCGAAGCGAACAAATGTTTTAAACTAGTTCTTGGCTGCGGATTTTTTTATAACAAAAACCTTGATCATTACAAATACGGCACAGAAAGGATTAGTCAATCTGGAGCGGTGTTTTTAAAGTGACTTATCGACGGTGAAGTACCAAGAACTCCTAACTACGAAAACCTAACTTTACAGGAGATGAAAAAAACGTCTCATAATACGGCAATAATACGGTGCCGTGACTTAGTTAGTATTGTCATTTATTATTATGCGGCTAAATAACAAGAGTATTAAACCAGTGTCTTCAGCAATGATGCCAAATCAAATTTCGGGCGTGACAAAATAAAAATCTCAAATTCGCCAAAATGTTAGTTAGGAGGTCTTGGTACTTCACCGTCGTTATGTAACTACTTACATGTCATGTAAGTTGACAAACATTTTGATACTATACTCAGTTTCGTTTAAGATGAGACTTGTAATAGACAAAAATTAGTGGTTTTCTCGGAATCCAAAGGTTAAACTGGAAATCATTACTGCAATAACACTTATTACTGTTTGTTAAGAGGTTCAATACAAACGGTATTACCATTTGCGGCGACGCCATGGGTTAATATGAAAATATGAGGATTTGACTGTTACCAAAATCTAATGTTTGAAACTCAGTAAGTACTTATAAGAATAAAGATAAAACACCTTCAGCCAGTGACCATCCTATTTGCCGATACAAAAGTGAGTGAAACTAAACGTCCGTATCAGTCCTGTCTTAATTGCACTGCGTGCAAAGGGAAAGGAAGCGGATTTCTGAAACGTAGCCAGTCGGCACGCTTCCGGAACGATTTTAACCGAATGGATGCAATTCCACAAATAAATAAATTCTTTTTTTTAACACTTATTAGAAAATATCTCCAGCGACGTCAGTAATTTGTTGACATAATGTTAGGCATTCCAATTTCCTTTCGTATTAGCTTTTTGTTAGATAGTTATTATACATGTGGATGGGTCCATGGGGAGGGGAAGACCTAGACGGACGTTCCATGACCAAATCGCAGACGTTTGAGAAACATGTCAGGTCAAGAGTACCCGAAACCGACGAGCATGTATGAGGAGATTAATGAATGTGGTTGAAGCAAAAGAGGTATGTCAGGATCGTAGCAAGTGGAACAAAGTAGTCCTGCCTACCCCTGTGGGAAAGAGGCTTGACGTTATGTATGTTTGTATGTATAGTTATTTATGTGACTATTGAATGTTAAAGGCATTTTACACAAGAGTGTAAGTTTATGAAATGAGCTTGTAAAGACGAATTCCATAAGGTATCACAAGTATTTTAATGCTAAATTGTGGACAGTCATGTACATCATAACTTTCTCTACATTCATACATATAAAAATTTGGACAAATATTCAAGGATATAATTTTTACGCCGTATAATAGACGTACAAAATGAAGTCAAACGCGAATGCTAGGAAAACGGTTGCTCATCGGCGTCGCAGAGCGCGCCGTCCAACACGGGCGCCTCGCACGCAATTGTGTTTTAATTTGAAATGATTCGTATTATTCCTTCTGCCACATGTTTTATAAAGTAGATCATTATTATAACGTAAACATTGTAATACACTTAAGTACTGAATACACATTTTCTAACATGTAGGTCATTTGCTGATTTCGCCTGAACATAATAAAGATATTTATTGAACTACCAGCACTTCACGAAAACCACCTAACGCAAAATGAACATTTAATAAAATTTGCAATCATATTAAAATATTTATTTTCCAAGTGGCCAGTTTATTAGCCGACGACGTTCAGGTGAGTACCTGTTAACTAATTTCCCTTCGCCCGCGCTTTGGTAAAATAAACAATTTCAGTAAATTTTCTCCAAAATTAAGCGTAAAGGAAACCTCTCAAAAATGTTTTTACTTCCTTCCAACCCTCACGTTGTGTAATTTACCACAAAATTTATAAGATCGTCACTATTTTTAATAAATACATCGTGTAAAGCTTATGCTCGTTTGTTATTCTTGAGAAACAGCTAAAAATATCGCTCAATCAGGTATTTTGTAGTTGCTTGTTCCACCCACACTAAACTCACTAAAGGTTCTTCTTACGAAGGCGACCCTTGAAAATCCTGAAACACTGATAATATTTTCTTGAAACAGAGACGGAAATAGCAAAAAGGAAACATCTACGTAAAACCACCTTGTCAGTGTTGAGACACGCAACATGTTTCCCCTGAAATATGGCCCAATTCTGTTCATCCGACCTATATTTTGATAAAAACATTCTGTTTTTGAGCAAATAAAATACAATGTTTACGGCAAAGCAATAAAGTTCTTGAAACAGTTTAATCGAGGCCGGTTAACTAACTCGCGATCGACATAATCGATGCATATCTAATAGAATTTTATAGGTAGCGTTGTCGGTAGCTGTAGCCATGACATTTCTGACGTACATAGCAAAAAACATAAAACACGGCGTATAGTGTATACTAAATGTATATTCATCATCATCATCCAGCCTATATACGTCCCATTGCAGGGTACAGGCCTCCTCCTCCTCTCAGTTCCCACGCGGGCCTAGTGCGGATTGAGAACTTCACACACAACATTGAATTACTTCGTCGCTGTGTTACTTACATGTATATTACTTATTATTAATTATCTGTTTCCTAATTAGCTTTATCGATCTAAAGATAATCAACAAATAGACTAGACGTTGATCTAAAAATATCAAAACGTACCTACTTATAAATTCACGTTTTACAATAAAAATTTAATGTAATTATTCTAATTATAAATACTTAGGTACTTGTGTTCTTTCTTTCATTTAATCTGGCTTAAAAGAGTATAATTTAAAATGCTATTACCTTTGATGTTGATGCTCAGATTGCTTTCCACCTGGTTTGTTTACAAAAATGCAAAGCGAAACAATTGAATTGAATAGTAACAGAACACAGCCGGTTAACACTATCCTAGAAGAACTCAAAGAGACTATAAATAAGATTAATGTAGTCTAGACTCTGGGAACGAGAGATGATAAAACTAAACCAATCTGAAGGTATCATCAGATAGCCAACTTAACTTTGCAACTTGTAGCTTAGAGATGCTTATGAAAATTGTGTTCCTTTATCTTGATAACCAAAACAAATTGGAAGGAGGTCGCGCAAACTCATAAGATTTGTACCTCTGAATAGGTATATTCAGCTCATGATCTTTGTGGTGGTACCCACATTATACGCTGACCCAGATTCCAAATATTGGGATTATTCATGAACAAAATATTTTTAAATTTTATGAGATTGTAAATTGTGTTCAAAGGCGACTCGGAATCAAGGGCCTTGCATTAAATTGCAAGAGTTTTTATGACGTAAACACATCGTAATGGAATTCGATGTTTGTTTCATTCTAACATCATTCAGATTCAGAGCAAAGATAAGCTCAATAAAGTAAGTATAGTCTGTTTTCATTTGTATTTATGCTGCATGCCTGATCTTGTGCGAAAGTAAAGGAAACATTTCTATCTTTGGACTCTGCATAAGTGAAAGTTTCAAGCGTGCTGACAATAACGAGAATTTACTGAGCGAAATTGCCGGCAAAATGAAACATTAATTCACCCTGATGTTATTTCAAATATTAAAAATACTGTTTAATATATTAGGTTTATGTGAAACTACAGTTAATAAAGGAAGAAAGTGATTTTGCTACCTTAATCCAGAGGGAAATAAAGGTTCCCACAGAATGAATAATTTATCCAAGCAAACAAAGTAACAGCGTCACGATCTGCCGTGGCAATCATAATAATACCAGTGCAGTAAATTTAATAATCGTAACTTTGTTTATTTATTGCTTTGTTTTTATATTAAATTTGTTACAATCTATAATAACATTTGCGAGAAATTGTTAAACAAATACAGGCACTGTAGCACGATTCGTTTACATAAAGTTGTTTACAAATGCTAACGAACTCACCGCGAATCATGAACGAGTTAGAAATTCGTACAATCAAAACATTGGGGCCCTTCGCACACAGCCCAGGTGGGCTCAGCCCTGCCGATCGCAGTGCGATCTGCTATTTTAGGAGCAAAGTGGAATGATACGTACTGAATCCAAACTCTTTGCATTTTGGAATAGATTAAGAATCGTCAGTATAACTTCGGGTACCAGACAGCAATCTAATATCGTATTCGTGGGGAGTTGTGTTTAGACAGGAGGCCTATGTTCAGCAGTGGACGTTTTGTGGTTGAAATGATGATGATTGCAGTCAGTAAAAATCATCCCAGGAAGCGACACACTTAAGTAGGTACTTAGTAAATAAATAAGTTTCCGACTACACTGTATAACATGATGAATTTATGTGTTATGAGTTTATGATTCATAATTTTACTTTCACCGACCACTGGTTAAACTATTTAAGCTCAATTTCCGGGCCACCCTCTATTGATAAATAGACTCGAGAGAAAGAAATCGTACCTATTCATCAGTCAAAAATTTGACCCAGCTGGGAATCCAACCCGGGACCTTAAGTTTCACAGTCGGCTCTCTAACCAGTTCTCTAACCAGTGGGCTATCCGGCTGTCAAATGCGCCATAAACAGTCAAATGTTTTGATTGTGTAGACTAAGGATCGATTTAACTAAACGAGAATACAATTCAATCATTCTCACCTGCGTTTTTCACGTGATAAATTTATTTATTCGCAAGTAAAGAATGATTTATCCCAAGATTCAAATTCAGTCTTATTTGATTCTTTCCCTGCTTTAAGGAACGGCAGATTCTAGTATTTGATATCACTTACATTATCATAACTTCAAGCGTTCCTGAGGAAAACGACAGATACAGGCAGACCGACAAAAAGACAGGTTCTATATGGGTTCCCATTTTTCTTTAGACCTATGGAACACTAATATTAGAAGCACAATGGTGAAATAATCCCTAAAGCGCTCTCAGTCAGACAATTTTTGAACTGTAGTGAAGAGTAATAAATTTGCGACCTATAAATCAGATACTAAAATTAATCATGATGATTGGTGGTAAGTAATTTTATTTACACAGATACAATCGCGTCTATGATCATAAATGGAGTAGGTAGGCAGATAACGCTGAATGTGGCATAGACCATGACAACTTCATGTTCCGTAGCCGCTCCCAGCATAACATAACTTTAAGTTTAAGAATAGATGTCACTCACTCACGGGATCCACTGTAGAACTGGAGAGATCTTATCTTCCAACCCAACACCAAAAAACTAGGGAAGTGGTGAATAGCCGCACTATACCTATCTATTATTATTACATGCAGGTTGCATGTCAAAGCAAAGGAAAGGACATTCACTCGTTGTTCTTGAATTGAAAGTTGCTAGTGCATTTTTATTTTTCCCAATATGATTTATTCCGTATTTATTTAAATTTCCGACAATATACAAAGGATCCAATCTTTTACGGGCATTTGAATTAATAGCGACCAGTCGTGGAAAATCAGTTTCAGCTTTGAAAACAAACTTCGACGAGTTTCAATAAGAGAGACCGATGATTCCGCGCGAATAATTTCGATGTTTGTGATTTGTTATAATTTACGCACAACCTCTGCATAGATTTACAATAATATGTAAATACGAAAGTATTTGCATAGATCTCGTATCAACCGCGCGTAACTACGTTAATAAATTCGGCGACCACTTTTTTGATGGTGTTATCGATTCTTTCTTTTTAAACTTTTATTTGAAAACTAGCTGTGCCCGCGACTCCGTCCGCGTGGAAAAGTGACTGATTTCACCCGTTTTTTCCACATTTTCCAATGTTTCTTCGCTCCTATTAGTGGCAGCATGATGGTATATAGCCTAAAGCCTCTCTCGATAAATAAATGGTCTATCCAAAACAAAAATAATTTTCAATTCGAACCAGTAGTTCCTGAGATTAGCGCGTTCAAACAAACAAACAAACTCTTCAGCTTTATAATATTAGTATAGATCAGATTTCGAAATGGAGTCCATACATACATAATGCTTTGGAGCAATCAATGCAAATTAAAAACATGTAAATAAAACATGATTTTTCAACTTCCGTTCGGTATTTGAGTACTGAAAATCCGTATCAGTTTTTAGATATTTCTTTCATACATACCTACATACATCGCGTTTGTATGACGTTACAAAGACAAAACCATGACTTTTTTACACTCCGTAGCCACTTACAGCGTGAATTGTAGGTTAAGACGCAACTTTATTCACAAGCGCAATTCCGCAAAAAGTCTCAAACGATCTTTACGCCCTAGCTAGATACTTGTGTTGTAGTAACCAGTAACCGCATAAGAACTTACTTAGCACAAACTTCGTTAAATATTCAGGCTGTAATTAATTTATCCCAGCCGTAACTCCAACCTCATCGTAAACGTAAATCACAATGCTTAATATTAACAGCAGTAAAAAGTGAACACAAAACCGCCGTAAGAGTTGCCCCGATTTTTATTTCCGCAACTCATCGTCATAAAAAAAATGAAATGCTTCAGTTGTTTCGTGGATGAAATACATAACCATTGCAGTTACGTAACGAAACTCGGGTGTTTTAACTGAAACTAGAAGGCAATATCTAAAATATGCATTATTTAGGTAATGTTAAACTGGCTCCTGAACTGGTTCTGCTTCTGAATATTCAATATTAAGCGCCGGAAATTTAACAAAATATAAACAAGTGCTCTTTCTTATTTCCGTTTTCGTTTCATTGGTTTATACTCGTAGGAGTGTTCGCAAGTCGTCTACGCCGGAACTGAATATTCTGCCAGTTGTGCGTTCAACGGGTAAGTGTTGGAATAAATATTAATACTTAAACCATACTAAAACAATAATTTCGTAGTACTTTTAACTGACTTCAAAAAAGGAGGTTCTCAATTTTGCTGTATTTTTTATATTACGTTACCTCATAATTTCTACACGATTTTGATGTTTTTTTTTGTGTTTGAAAGGCTTTCCATAGTTCCCATTTTAATTTAATCAAGATCTGACAAGTAGTTTTTTATATCGCTGTTTGTTGAAACTATTATTATGTTTTAGGTATAGTTAGATGGGGTATAATAGCTATAAGTTACTAGCCTGTTGACAAAAATGTACCAAAACCTGTTTCCTTAGTCGCCTTTTACGACATCCATGGAAGAAAATGACAGGTAATATTCTAAATCTGACACCATACGGTAATTTTGTATACCTTTTTTCATCAGAGTTAATTTATGACTTTTATTAATTTATTAAGTCAGTTCTAACATTTTGGTGGTTTTGAATTTTATTCATAGGTAGGTATGTATTAATGATCTTATGGAATACAGAATTCCTTAACATTCTATAAAGCTATGAATACATAGACAGATGTACCTATCCTTTCAGGATATTGCTCATTTAAAGTCGGTTGTTTTTTTTTAAATTATTAGTACCATGTGTGGAAGATACACATCGTTAAGATACAATAACTACCATGGATCCTAGACTTCGGTAGTAAACAGGATTTCCATATTTTGTATACCAAAGACAATAATTATTCACTACATAATAATAATAAATTGTACCCGTGTGGTGCCGGGTTAGAATGGCACCTCCCCCTTTCTTCCCGTAGGTGTCGTAAGAGTCGATTCTGGAAAAGGCTTAGTATATTGTGGGCGATGGGCTAGCAACCTGTCACTGCAATATCACGTTTAACCATCTAGTTACCCTGACATTGCTAAACGTGGAACTGGATTTTTGAATTCATGTGCTCTGCCTACCCCTCTTGGAAATACAGGCGCGAGAATATGTATGTATGTATGTATGCATGTATGTATGTATTAAATTGTATCTGAAATGACGAGACCTTATCGAAACAATAATTATTTCGGAAAATTAATAGTAACGATAACGATAACGATAATAACGATGTTGTGGAAGTTACGAGATTTATTTTCCTTATTTTTTTTAATACGACCTCCTAAGTATCCGAGTCAAATATGACAGTGGCAGGTATCAAAATCAGTTTATTTTCGTCGAATAACTTATGACGCTTCAAAAAGATAATAATTTTATCAAATGTAGTGCAATAATTAGCTGAAATGGTTAAATAAATTTAAATAATTGTTGCACCCCGTGATCTAACTATCATAACAAAGATATAAACGTAGTCAGTACTTTTTATGTTTATGCGTGACATCAAATGGCAAGGTATCTTTGGGGTATAGGCCAGCTGATCAATGATCCATCGTCACACCTGATCGATGCATTTAGGCGTCACATGCTTGACCCAGAAACTCAACCAACTACAAACACAGTTACAGAAGAGGACCAGAGCTCTAGCAATCAAACTAAACCCAATGACCTGAATGCAACGCCAGACAACACTTCGTGCAAAAATAAAAGTGAAAAATCATTCCGCACGAAAAATGTCCAAGCAGGCAGTGGATTCATCAGGGGACGACAACAAGTATCAATCCAGTGCCCGTCGTCATTCTACCAAAAGGTTAGTAGACCAACCAGCGTGCAGAGAATGCAACTTGTTGATCGGCAGACTGATGTCATGCCAGTTGCTAGCAAAAAGGACGCTGTCACTATTCCCAGGGCACGTAAAGTTTGTAACAAACATCGGCGCGCCTACGCCACACTCAAACAATGGCCTGCTATTAAAGTAACCATAAATGAATCTAAAAGACAGAGTAAAATTGCTGAACTGAAGGAAAAATTATGGAAAGCTCTTGATTTCTTTACGTTGGCAAAGATACCAAGCTTGCCTCAGGAGTATCAAAATAATCACTATCAAATTATTAGGTTATACCGATCTGCAAGCATAGAAGAAATTAGTTTTGACGAAGTTCTTTCGTTAAAGCGTACAAATTACAGAAACAAAGCGACCAGTTGCGAATGATTTATCTATAACTGTACTGTATTGTTTTAAATTAAAACCATCAAACTAAAATCGATAAAACTTATTTCGTTATTGTCCCTCACAACAAAACAGATCAAGCTTTTTTTTCTTTCAATAAGACAATTATAAATATAAATATATAAATATCTCTGGACAATTTTTTATAAATCTCTGGACAATTATACATAAAAATAACGGATAGCTCCACTATCTATATATGTACATCACATTTGGATTGAGAGATACTTTGCTGTTGTTCCTATGCTAGAAAAATTGAGTTTGTAATCGCAAAAGTATTATTATGCGAATACAAATTTAATATTTTTGGATTTTTCCCTTTTATGTGCTTCATGTCAATTTTCATAATCCCGTGTAGGTTTTGGGTCTTTTTGCAACTGCGATACAAACGGACATATTTTTTAATTGCGGAGGCTTAGAATTTTGATTTTTTCAGAGCTTTAAGGGGCCACTGACCTTAATATTCTTGACAGGCAAATGGACAACAAAGTAAAGTAAAAAACGTTAATATCCGAAAATCAAAAAGAGTACTAATAGTGAGTGGACTAATACTAATAGTAGTAGAGTAGAATACTAAGTAGGTACAAAGATGGTTTTATCGCAAAAGGGATGCCTGCAAGTGCAAGCCAACCTCAGTAGTAGAGAGGAGTAGCAATATAGTGATTGGTAAATGGATTTTTTTTTATGAATGTCTATGATTGTAATACATTCATATAATATGACAGTATACTAGGTACTAAATAATAATTATGTAGTAGAATATAGGTACAGCTATACAGTATTAAGATGGAAAAGAGTAAGTATTCGTAAAGGTTACTGCTATACGTTACAAATGCTCATTTCCATAACGAAACAGTTCTGTTATTACTTCAATACTTTCTTTAAACGACGCAAACGTTTTGTGGTAAAACCTTGACTGTGAAAAAATGTGTGAACTCATACGTGTACTCCTATTTGTTATTCCAAGGATGTTTAGGTAGATGTTGTAAAGTCTTAATGCCTTTGTTGTTGCTGCGGCATTAAGGAATTATGCTTATGTGCGTAGGTACATAAGTGGCTTCTCCGTGGAAAAACGATGGCAGAGTTTTCGCGGAACGTGATTGTTATTGCAGCTTTATGAGAGTCGAGAAACATCTTTCGTTTATCTCAGGTACTCGCCTGATTAAACTTCAAATTTCACTGTACACTTACGACCATGAGATGAACATAGTAATTGAGTCGTATGTATGTTGTAGCATTTTCGTTTTAACAGGACGGTTATCAATTTATCGCATTGGAAGATATTGCTAATACCTACCCATTTTTTCGTCATGAACATTATTATTATATTATTAACAAACATCCATGGAGCACAGTTGATGGACAGTACAATACTGCACATTATTTATTCTTCTGCAAATTAAAATGCTTATAATAAACTACATATATGTGCCCGCGACTTCGTCCGCGTGGAATAGCTATTCTGGACGTTCCCTGTTTTTCGCAATAAAAGGTAGCCTATGTCCTTTTTCAGGGTCTAAAGATAGTCTGTGCCATTTCGCCAAAATCGGTTAAGAGGTTTAAGCGGGAAAGCGTAACGGACAGACAGACAGACAGAGTTACTTTCGCATTTATAATATTAAATAGAGATTAGTAGGGATAGTCATTTCATAATTAATAGAATTAAATTCATAAATCTCACATTAAACTACCGTGAGACTCACTCATCTTATAAAACACGGATAACTCACGTTATAAATCGAGTTTAGCTCGACATGTTTCGGACTAATTCGTAATTTGATTGGCCTCTGAGACCCATAGTGAGTCAGATTGGTTCGCCGACGTATGGTCTTGCCCGTTATTTTTCGTCTGTGCTTTCTGGATTTACGGGTAAGTCGGCGAGTTTTATTAAAGATTCACAACATTTTGTCAGTTTGTTGAATGATATCCGTTTAAGTGACGACGAACTTATGGTTAGTTTTGATGTCGCATCTCTTTTCACCAATGTACCGGTAGACGAGACATTAAGAATAATATCTGACCTTTTGTGTGTCACTGATTTACCTACCGTGTACATGGAGGGAATCGAGTTGTGTCTGAAAGGTGGATATTTGGTTTGGCGTGGGGAATATTATCTGCAAATTGATGGAGTGGCCATGGGTTCACCGATAGCTCCTGTCACTGCCAATATTTTTATGGAGTGGTTGGAGGAAAAAGCCTTAAACAACGCTCCTGTGGTGGCGATACGTGGATGATATTTTTGCCATTGTGTCAAGAGATAGTTTGTCACAATTTACTGACTACCTTAACACGGTGCACGACAGGGTTAAGTTCACGGTGGAGATGGAAAGCGACGGGCATCTGCCATTTCTGGATGTTTTGGTTATGCGTAGGCCTTGTGGGAGACTGGAAACCACAGTATATCGTAAGCCAACTCATACTGATCGGTACTTGAGGGCAGATTCACACCATCATCCTTGTCATTTGTCTTCTTTACCCAGAACATTGATAAATCGCGCCTTAAAAATTTGTGATCCTCGTTTTGTTGATCGTGAGCTGTGTCATGTGAAGCGTGTTTTGGAAGGCAATGGGTACAACTGGAGGCAATGTAACCGTGTTGTGAACGTTTCGACTCGTCAACGGCCAGAGGAGCCTGAGAGGTTGCCGGTATACTTGCCGTATATAAAAGGGGTAACGGATAAAATCGGGCACTTGTTACGCCGAAGATATAGCATCAAGTCGATTTTCCGTCCTCATATACAGTTGAGACAGTGGATACGTTCACCTAAGGATAAGGAGCCCCTGAGTGGTCCCGGGGTATACATGATTCCCTGTTCTTGTGGCAAAAATTATATCGGAGAGACTGGACGCAATGTTTCCACGAGGTTATCGTAGCACATACGCAGTATGAAGAAGCAAGATGATAAGGGGTCTGCCGTTGCCGAACACTCAATGAACTCTGATTCTACGCACTATATCCGATTTGACAAGGTTTCCGTATTAGCGAGGGAAAAATTTTATATTCCACGGAAAGTACGTGAAGCTATCGAAATTAGTCGACGTCCAAATTTTAATCGTGATAGTGGTTGGTCGGTGCCTCCGAGTTGGAAGACGGTTTTGAATCTTCGTACTGCGTCAACAGCGAGTGTGGAGGTGCCTTTACAAAGTGATGTAGTTAGTGTTGTGTGCTACCCTATTTTTGACAATAATATAAATGACGATAATAACGAGGGTAGTCGTGAGCCAGTGTTAGTTTCGTCGAGCACGAGCAGTCGCGCGCAGAGAGCCGAGGCGCGCAGTTCGCGTTTGGCAGCAGCAGCTGCCGCGGCTCCTAGATGAAGGGCTACGAATTAGTCCGAAACATGTCGAGCTAAACTCGATTTATAACGTGAGTTATCCGTGTTTTATAAGATTCATAAATCTCTAATAATTTTGTACTTTCTTTATCTTAACAGCTTTAGTTCTTATTAAATTAGCTACATAACTCATTTTTTTCTTTGGATCAAATAAAACAACTCGAAAAGATTTCTTATTAAAGGTATTATGATTTAGAGTCTCTTTGAAAATACCAACTGAGTTCGAGAGAACGTGTGTGAGGAGGTGGAAAATGTGAATTAGGTTAACGAAAGCGGTTTAGTGGCAAGAAAATTTAGAGGAGATAAGCCAACCGACCGCATAGTGTACTTAGTAGAAAGCTTCAACACACCCAAACGGAATTAACTTAGCTCTACTGGAACCGACTCTTTGTTTTTTACTACAAATGATATTTTGTTTCCTATTTCTATTTGTCCGTCGTTTCAATTAATGTACCGACCGTTATCAAAATATTCCTCGTTCTTGTAATAAATGTAATTCAACTGCCAACATTTCACCAACCCTGTTTCCTCGTGTACTTATGTCATTTCCTCATAACAAAATGTCTACCTTAAATGGACCGCGGTTTTAGGGAACAGTTCCTCGAAATGCCTCTTAGCAGGTTCTGTAACTTTTCTACGGGGAAATTACGTTAAGATCTCTCGCTCCACCAAACCTTTTCAGCGCTGTATTCCATTATCGCGCCGTTTTGTAGTGTCTGCACTCTTTTGAATAAGATACTGACTGAATTAGGTATTCGCTTTGTTTGCTTCTTATAAAATGCTCAGTGAACTTTGTTTTAAAAGGAAATCTTTTTCGCGAAAGATTGTTTTTGTTTTACTTGTTTTTATTTGATCCGTTTCGAAGAATTTATTTGAGTAATTAATTGCTTTGTTAAGGTAACGTTCCTTTCATCTCGGTGTGGTTGAAATTATTGACGTAGATAATTTGGTTCTCGTCCGTTCATCAAACTTTCATAGTTAAACTGCTTTAGTATACGGAAGGGAAGGGTAACAAGATAAGGTACGACACTGTCGAGTATTATAGGTATGGAATGTCTATCGTTTGTTATGCGTCGGAAACGTAGTCGGCATTCACTTCACTGGAGCCACCCTAACGAGTGACCCACGTCAAACACCACAGTCCCTCTCCAGCGGAATTAGCGCGGCAACATGCTGTCCCACTTCATTCCATGGTTGCAAACCCCCATGAAGCGTAGTTCGGTTTCATTAATCATTGTTTAAGATGCCGAGGAGGAACCTCTGCCCCCCGCGGCCTCGCTGGAAGCTTCTCGGCGCCCGCACTGATAACCAACTTGCACGAGGCGACTACCAATAAGCGAGCAATGTTCATAAACTATACTGCAAGCTATTTTAATTTTAAAGTATATTATATTATCCTTCAAAGCCAGCAAACTAATATCAGCATTATTAACACATAATTTTCGAAATCAAGCACCACCTACTTTGCGTTTACGATCTAATAAAAGAACTACATTTTATGTACATAATTTATTATTATCGTTTAGACATTTATTCGCAATAAAGACGTTTACATTTTTAAAGCATTCTAAACATCTTTCTTTAGCGAGCCGGTGTATTATTACAAGAGTGTTTAAAATACGACCACTGGGAAATATTTTTGAGGGATTGTCATTTCGGCGGCAATATTAGCCCGACGAACGATAATCTTGTTTTATATATTCCAGCTGCCGAGGGAAAAGTTTACTCACTTTCATCTCTTGACGACGTTTCAAGTAAGAATGTCATAAACGCAAACAACCGGTTTCATTCCGAATAAAAAGGTTTATCGGGTGTTGTGGGCCCTTTTGCCGGTCAGGTGAGCACTTGATATTAAAATAAGGACCAAAAGAAATAATATTCATACAACTTTCCGAGTTATGATTGTGTCCGCGTTATTATTTCTCGTACTTGGAATTGTACTAGGAACTTCTATTTAAAACACGGTATGAAATTTGATATACTTACGTTAAGATGTGTTTATGTTCTCAGAATGAAAGAAACGCTCTAAAGATTTAGTGAAAATGCACCTATTTGAGTGTTTTGGTGCTGGAAAATGTATGTTACCGAGGTGTCGCTACCAAATCACAGTTCTGGGTTTCCACACTAAAAAAATTTGGTTCGTTACACTAACATTGGGTGGCATAGTGTATGGGTGTGTTGCTCTGAAGAGGAAAAAAGTGTCTAATTAAATGACACTCCTCATTGGCTTAAATATTAACCTGCTTGCCTTTCCTGTATTTCTATACGGGCGGCAAATCACATGCAATGTTAAACTGACAAAATCGTAAATATTTCACTTTTAGTAGGTACCCCCACTTTTTGAACAATTTCAGGTGTAAAAAAATTTAAAGAAGAATAATAGTGGTATGTTGCTAGCTAGCCACCTAAAACATACCTTAACCTTTTTCTTGGCCGCCTCTTGCGACAACCATGGAAGAAATGGAGAGATATTATTCAAAATCCGACATGACACGGGTTAGACAGACGCGGGGTAATAGGTTCTATTTAATAGGCCATAATAATTCACCTGAACTACGATTTGCGTCTGAAAACACCTTAAATTAATAAAAAAACACTGAAACAGATATTTCCCTAAAGCGCCTACATAAAACACTTTTATATAGACCGAATATTTTCTAAGTCACGTACGAAAGCTACTAGACAAACAGAGCTACGGTAACGGCCCAACTCCATGTTTTCCAAAACCCGTGCCATGTTTTATTCAGATTGGATAGCGACAATTCAATTTCGATAGCGAGGAAACCATTATCCTTCCACGACTTTACATTTTAAGCTGCCGCTGCTCGCGACGGTACCTGTCGTCTTCATGGTGAACCCTCGTCGTCACTCTTTGTCTAAAATTCCGAATAAAACAAAAACCTTTACCGACAACCGGGTAGCTAGGGTTATGTGATTTTTTTCGTGGTGTATTGTGGTCTTCGCGTAGTCTTTGCCTCTTGTATACTCTTTGTTATTGCTTTCAATTAGTTTGATGTTAAGCTAACTGAGTTAACTATACACCTACCTAAGTAAGAATACCCATTGAACATGACTATTTTCAACTCAGAAAATATTATAGGTTGCTAAATGATCAGCTTTTAAAATTGTTATTTTTGACGCAAGTGCGGATAATTAAGTTATTTAATGAGTCAGTAGACTGGACACGCGACGAGTGAAAATAACGTTTGAATGAAATTTTGTTGCAAAAAAAAAGTACAGAAAAGTATAGAAATAAAGCCCTATAAATAAATAAAATTCATAAGTTCATAACCTTTACCTCAGTTACTTGACAGCCGTTTAGTTTTTCACTGTTGGTGGCGTGGATAAAGAAAAAGCCTTATTCTGCCAACAACAGTGATGAATCTGCGTTTCTAGTAAAAAAAATAGATCATAAATTGTGACAGAAACTCGAAATCAGTGATTAAATAGCCTACGACCGCTTTTTTATGTATAACTTGGATCAATATTGATAAGATATACCTACTTAGGTATATCAAATTACACGATTTAACCTAAAAAGAAACTTTAAACAATTAGGTAAAAACATCACACTAAAAAGAAGTTAAGAAGTATTTTAAAATCTATAAAAGTTCACACACGGAAGAAATAAAACGAGGTCCACTTCCGCGGCCGTTTACATAGTTATACTAAATTTCGCAAATGCGCAAAAACTAAACGTAAGTGTTTTCAGAGCAATTCATTGCGAGAGATACGTAAAAGTGTGGGAGGCGGAATTAAAAACACGTAGGAACGCATGTACGTAGGCGGCTGCGGTGTGTGAATGTAAATACTGTGATTAGGTTAACTCAGGTTACTTCACAATTAAACTAATCAATGGTGATCTCATACTGTTACCTGTAGGCCTAGCATGGAAACACCGAGATAGACTCGTTGAATTTACTTGTCACATTCTGACGTCTTTAAGTTGACAGTGACAGGCATAGGCTATCTCGCATGCGAGTCGACTCGTGTCTTGGCATGCTAAGTCGACTGAGGTATATTTCTTTTTTTATTTTTAAATATTCCTTAAGAAGTAAATTAAGTATAGAAACAATAAGAAGTGCGTATGGGTAGATTCGGTAGGTACGAGTATACTTTCCCATAATGTCGAAAATCAAGACGCTTCGTTTTCATATCCCTAAAGTTTAGTAAATAATTTTACTAAAGGCAATCCTCTGATATTTCATAAGCACTTAACTACTTACCTATGTTCATTATCCATCTCAAAGCTGTTGAATGGTTTATTATTTATTAATCACGCAAAATGGTACCATTAGATACGTACTTAACAAGAGAAGCGTACATGTGCCAATAACGCAGATGTTGTATATGTATAACGTGTATTTTAGAAGGTTTCCTCCCCTGAAATGTATCGCAGGAGCTATATGCTTTGCCCTTGTTCATATAATCATATGTATTGTAGCGCCCTAGCGCCACCGCCGCCACCTATCGTAGAACGGCCGATATTTACCTGGTGAAGCACCATAGCGCCACCTACCGTCGAATGGCCGAACTACTTGCTACGATCGTCAATACCATATCGGTAACAATCCTACATCCCGCTTACGGAGTTTCGACGATCGGTTGCATAAATACAAATTCCAACTTCCTCTCTTCGGACTTCGGTTCCCAGGCATAACATCTGCCTGGAGAGAGATCTCTCTATTGGAGTCTTTCCCAAAGTATGATATAACATTTTCCACGCAATCACCCTAAAACTGACATTATTTTTTTAAAGTCTAAATGCGTGGTGTTTGTTCTTTAGCATTACTCCTATCCATTCTCTCGTGGATGTCGTAAAAAGTAACTACGAAAACAGAATTTATGTTTCATCAACATTTAATTTGCTCTTCTTACTGGTAACACTAGAGAACATACGTATTATGTACGAATAGCCAATGTTGCAGTAGGTAGGTATGTAGCGAACAACGAATTTTATAGCTATCAAGATCTTACTTCTCTGAAGTGTCCAGTGTCTAGCCTATCAGTAACCTAAATGTGTCAAATGAACTTGTTTAATAGTGAGCAGAAATCTGTAGTGAGATCGCATGTCCACCCTCTGTCCGCGCCTTGACCCCGATGCGAAGGGTCTCAATTTCATTAGGCGACGCCGTCCCTACACTACTTGCGCACTAAAGCCTCTCACAAAGCTAGAAAACTGGGAGGTTTTTACTCACACTTTACAAACTAAACCCGGAATCAAATAGTCCTTGCTAACTCTGAAATGTCCTGTAGGAACGGTACCATCACCGGTACAATTAATAAAATTGGTGTATTATAATGAATCCTCATGACTTAACAATTTTAATTAACCATCAGTATTTTAATGCAAAGTACTTCGGTTGTGAAACCTACTGTATCCTTGTATACTTGTTCGCGGGAATACGTGGCTTGGCTTGCTTGACTCATGATTTCGCGTCAAAGTCTTACACGAACGGTTTTATGCGGCTATCGTGAGAAAGATCGTCACTTGAGGGCCTTGAGGCTACACTCACTGCGCAAATAATTCCCTCAGAATAAAACACCTCTGAAATCGAACATCTGTCGTGAAAAGTAATACAATTACGGTGATTGGAATACATTTTTGGATCCTGAAAGTTTAACTGCTCCTAATATTATTATTTAAACAGTTCAGCCTCTTGTTCTTTCTCGGAAAAGCTCTCGGGCGTGGCGCTAATGGCAGTAAATTGATAACGAAGTGGCAGATTCTCGAGAAATATTGCTCGGTGTTTGTCTCGCGAAATAAAATCTAAAACGTATTCATATTCACTGCTTGAGCTCTCATACGAAAAATGGTAAGCGCCTAACTAAAGTGAAGTTCAATTAGTGTCCTAATAATTCCGTAAGTTTCCATTTGTATTAATTTACACGTAAACACACATTATGGGCTTTCACTTGCAATAGGCTGTACTTTTGTCCTAAATTGGTGTCCGAATAATTCCAGAAGTTTCATTTGTATTATTTTACACGTTCACACTTCGAATATGGACATTCACTTAAGACTGTGGCTGTATTTTTGTCGATTAACAATACTGGTAGATACGTTCTCCAAACATATTTTCATTTTGCAGCTTACCTACAACTAAATGAAACGCGCTCACAAACAGAACTGCCGTAAATTTTGTTGAATATGCCCATCGATACCGGAAATAGGATATTACCATTTGAAAGACGCTTTTTGCAGTCGTCGTCAGTAAGCCCCCACGATGACGTCGCCGCCTCTGTGCCCTTCGTTGGTTTCGTCAACAAACAGCGCACCTCCACGCGTGGCTTTTCCACGCCATTACTTAATTTTCTATAGCGCCAGATCAGGAGTTTTCCCGTCAAACTCGGCGATTTCCAGCCCTCTTAACCGATACGTGGAAACGGGTCATCTACGGATAAATCATTCTTAATGCGTAACCGTCTAATATCATACAGATTTTGAAGCAAGGTTGTAAACATTATTGAATTTTCAATGCATGCCTATCGAAAATTTGTTTCCGAGATGTAGGTATTTCGCGAACAATTACATTACTGTCGGATAAAATACTTCTCATTCCAAGGGGTGTGCAAGAGTGATAAACATGGAAATACACGTGTGGAATAATACGGAAATATTTTGGGAAAATGGTTAAAAAAATTATACTTGCATACATAAACATCGCCTCTGTATTCTCAAATGGGGCAGCACACGTCCCTACATAGACAAAATCTTGAGTAATTTACGTCTTGCAACCACTTTTCACATAGTTTTAAGTGCAAAGTTACATAAACGTCTTCTAACAGTGATAGATTTCTAGCCTGTGGCCTGATGCAAACCTTAGCCGTTTTCCTTAGTCGCTTCTAACAACACCCACGAAAGAAGAGTTAGAGGTCTCCTTTCCTCCTCCTCCTCCTCCTATCCTCTCCATAGAGGTGTAAACCCGACACCACACGGGAACAAAATTATTTCTCGAGTTTTATCTGCTGTACGTTTTAGTAGGTATAATTTAATAGAAGGAAAACGCTCATTAATCAAACAGTCAGGAATGATTGCTCATTAAAAACTTTTCTGCGTCACTTTTACACAAAAAGCTTTAGGATTTCTAAAAATAGTTGACAATCACAGGAACACCCATTCGTTTCCATCGCCTTTAATGAAAACTTGTGGACTTTATCACCAAGTCATTGTTCTTCAAAGCCCTCACAAAAATAGTGTTTGCCAGCTCACTGTCAGTATTAAGAAATGAAACAAAATCTACGACAGGTAACAACCACAAATCGTTTAGCTTTTAGTAAGCCACAAAAGGAATCGCCACTTTAGGAAATGTTTGTTACTTTTGTGGGCTTCTGACCTAAAAATTTTGTTCTAAGCGTTAAGAATTCTTTGTAGTTTACTGAATGGTAGCTGTGAGGTCGTATTATTCCGGGAAAATATCCACGCGGAAAACGATAACTAATTCGTATGAAATCGTTATCCAATAAGTTGAAGCGTATTTTATTTGAGAATTTATATTCCTATTGGCGTGATATTTCTGCTACCCGCTAAAATGTGGAATGATTTAGTACCCAACTTGTGTTGACAGAGAGACTACATCCTGTTTGTAAATTTTCATAGTAGAATAAGAAAGACGTTACGAATATGTTATTATAACGAGCTAAGATATTATGGTAATTGATATTTACAGAACAACGTTTGCTTAGTTTAAGTAGGTACTGTTATAAGTACCATCTGCTGGTGATATTTTTGAAATGCGTTTGAATTGTTTAACGGTGATCTGTGAAGTTACATATAAGTGCTAATTTATATGCATAGGTATATCTATAACTGTGTGCTGACAATACCCTTTTTTATTTTTCATATGGAAAATAAATTTGTATACGCTTGCTCTGGTTTCAGTTTTCTTGACTTTTTCATTTGCATAAAATCTAGGGATATTTAGTAATCACGCAACAACGTACTGTACGGTGTTTAAATTATCACACATTTTTTAATAAAATCAAAATAAAGTCAGACGAAAACTACTCCTTATGTAAGCAACTCTACTTAAGCAAAACCAAAAAATATAGAAGTTAATGTATATACAGTATGTATCAGAACGAAAGGCCAAGCTGAAGCTTGGTTGATGGTTAAGTGGAGTATGTTCAAACAGAATACTTACTAATAACTTTTAATTGCTTTTTTAACTTTGCTTAATCTCAACATAACTTTAAGTACTCGCTTATTTGCAGTCGGTTAAAAACACTTGTAACAGCCTGTAGAAAAAGTAAGACGTCAGTTTAAACGTAAACAAACTAATTTAAACCAATCCTCATCATATCAGATCACTGGAATTTCAATTATGTCTAGATACTGATAGCCTAATCATACGAAACACTAAACACTTCTTGAAATTATCATTTTGAGGACTTCTTGTTATTATTTCATTATTATTTACAACCATTTTCCAACAAGGATTTTGCATATCATTTACAGTTCACTTTGACATTAATCATGACATTTCATTAGATTGGCCATCATGTTTTTTTTTTATTTTGAAAGAGGTCAGGTTAAATCAATTAGTTGGACTTTTTCCTTTTAATTTAAACTTCAAGCATAGAGGACAGGCTCTGTCCTCTATGACTTCAAGTCAGTGTTTGACATTCGTGTGCCAAAAAATCTAATAAATAGAAATTTAAATTACAAATTACTGACAATGCTTTTAAATTTTTCTACGGAGGAACTTGTGGATATGTACTTCTTTACGGAGAGTGAAAGGGAAACGGGAATGCCGCTCTTCGTCTGTACGCGGAAAGGTTTTTCCCGCACGAAGGCAACCCAACCATGGCCGTGTGATCCTCAATACGCTACGCTTATCCGACTGGGAAATAACAATCTGCCGGTGCCGAACAATCGAGAAGGGGCTCGACAATTACACGTGAGAGAGGAAGAACGTGTACTAGACCATTTTCACAACCAACCGGGATCTAGTAGGTACGAGACGTGGAGGGCGCATTTTAGACACGAGTCGCTCCTCCGTCCATCGAATCGAATCTTCGTCGTCGCTTGCTGTGTGAGGTTTACCGTACCGCCGGCCAGCACATCGAACTGCCTTGCATTTAGTACGTGAGTGTGCACTCAATTTTAGCGGACATTTGTGACATTTACGTCATTTTATTTGTTGTTATTGCTAACACTGTAAATAAATAATACAGGAGGTAATAAAATAATCGTTTATTTTATTAATTTTTTCACTTCCCTTAAAAGATGCTAGATTTCTATAAGCCTTCACCACAATCATATTTATGGTCTAAAGATTAATAGGTTTCTTTCTTGGCCTTTCGTTCTGATACATACTGTATGATGTAACCGCAGCTTACGTCAAGAGTCATTTAAAAGTCTATTTTAAATCGTAAAGCCATGAAGATGTGTTTGTAAGTTGTAAAACCGAGAATTAAAGCAGATCGTGTAAAACTGAAGCACATAAAGTGATCTATAAAATCTGTTTCCCATAAAATGAAGAAAAACATTCTTTCAAGAACGCATAAAGTTTTATGAGATCGTATTATATCCACAGATCATATTAGTTCGTATCTTTGCATGAACAGTGTTGGATGAACAAAAATGAAACTAGATAGAAAAAGAGGAAAATACATTTATTAACCCTAATAAGGTTGACCGAGGCAGTTCAACATGGGGCAATTAAACCTATATTAAAATACAACACTCTTAAATCTAATATCTTTGATAATGTTAAATGCATAACTCTAGATTTAGTATAAGTAATAATTTATTTTGATGTATTTTAGGACGAGGTGAGAGGAGTCGAGAGGTGGTTGTAATTGAAAATTTGTGTGACTAAATTTTAAGCTGCACTTTGCACTTCTTTGGTGGAAATAAGTGTCACACAAATTTCGTTTTCCGCCTGTCCTAGTGTCGTCTCGCCTCACCGGTGGAAAGTCACATTTGGACCCTGAATGTTTCTTTTTCTACTCTGACTTTACTACAAATGATGTAATATACCAGCTATTTCAAATCATTTAGATTACCTATTTGATCTTTTTAAAGCTTATTTGAGTGGGAATCCACTTAAATAAACGCTATAGATTGATGATATATGCAAATCGTGATCATTTTGTACTGTCTTGATTTTTGGATTCCCGGAATGTTTCCTTCGCTCAAAACTTTTTCTTTGTTTTGATATTGAAAGTAATGAAAAAAAAAAATTATGCTTCTTTTATTTTCTCTTCTATTTAGTAAGAGTACTTACCTATTCAAGAAATCACCGGGTAGGTATTATTCATACTTACCATAAGTTTTCGTGTTTCTTTGATGTACGATATTAATTATTCCTGTTATAATAATTGTGACTTGGTGTTTCGTTGTTTAATTAATTCTTGTTTGTTTTCACAAATGAGATAAAAGCTCACCGTACCTGCGTAATACATATTGTGTTTAAAGGCGACGACGTATGTAAATAAATGAAACAAATAATTACTTAATGAGGAGTGTATATAAAAACCCATATTAAGACATTTTATACGATATTATGTAGCAGAAGGTATGTTTCTAACTCGATAGGTATAGATTTTTTTTTGTGACTGCCTAACTACTTACTTAATGTTACTGAATATGTATAGTCCTTTGGACTTTCTAAAAATCTTTAGTGTCCGACCGAAGCTTCGGCTTCGGCTTCGGCTTCGGCCACCTTCGGCCAAAAAAACGACCTTCGGCCAAACCTTCGGCTTCGGCCAAAATTTGGCCGAAGCTTTGGCCGAAGCCGAAGGTTTGCAAATCGTGATTTGAAATTGAACAAACGATGCCAGAGCGAGACGGATAGTGCGCAGCGCTTAGCAGGGCAGCATTTCGCCGGCCCGATCGCATTACTTGCAGTTAATTATATAAATTACTGACAACACATGACATAACATCATAGTCACACTTGATTTAGCAACGAAAACTGCGCATAATTTCATGCCGTTTTTTTTACTATTAGCAAATCCTCGTATTTCTTAGGGTCAACATGGGGTTAACGTACCTTCGGCTTCGGCTTCGGCTTCGGCCGAAGGTTTTGATGAAAGCCGATTAATCGGCTTCGGCTTCGGCTTCGGCCAAAATTGTACCTTCGGTCGGACACTAAAAATCTTACAGCTCTTTCATCACCCGGTAAACCGTTTATTAAAATAAAATAAACCCATAATTTGTTCTGGATTAGTTCTGTTGTAGATAGGTATGTAACAAATACCTGGTCTACAATATTCAATTCACGCTGTGTCTGTGTAAAACAACAAACTTTTGGATCCTAAACACTAACTACATGGAGACGGGATTTATTTCATTCGCAGTCTACGTAACGTACCGCCGCTGTACCGGCAGACGCTCACATGTAACCACTCAACGAGATTCACTGTTCATTAACTGTGAATTACTCAGATAACATTAGTGATCGTAATTTAGTTAGTCCTCGTAACAAACTTTTCTGTTTCTCGGCTACTAACAGGCCCTACCAAATACGATTGATCATCGCAGACAACTGATACCGCGTTCGTTATAAAACAACAAAGACAGACAGATCACACACTTTCATCTTTATTGCCTCCAAAAATATTCCGCGTATTTTTTATATTTTTCATTTGTTGTTTTTATACGATGATATGATATGTCTTATAAATCATTCCTGTTTATATCAGTGTAAACACTCAAGAAATATTTCAAAGCAAAAACGACTTGTTTATGCAAAACATATAATGTATGCGCTTACACTCATTCGACGGTGGAACTGGAACAGTTAGTCTCCAAAATACTTGCAGCTTCATTTAAAGAAAAAAATTCTTCAATTTTTTGTTAGATTTAAGCACGGTTTCCCGTTAAACTTTAAAGTCAAGTCAAGAAGGAATTTCAAATAAACATTAGTGTCCGACCGAAGCTTCGGCTTCGGCTTCGGCTTCGGCCACCTTCGGCCAAAAAAACGACCTTCGGCCAAACCTTCGGCTTCGGCCAAAATTTGGCCGAAGCTTTGGCCGAAGCCGAAGGTTTGCAAATCGTGATTTGAAATTGAACAAACGATGCCAGAGCGAGACGGATAGTGCGCAGCGCTTAGCAGGGCAGCATTTCGCCGGCCCGATCGCATTACTTGCAGTTAATTATATAAATTACTGACAACACATGACATAACATCATAGTCACACTTGATTTAGCAACGAAAACTGCGCATAATTTCATGCCGTTTTTTTTACTATTAGCAAATCCTCGTATTTCTTAGGGTCAACATGGGGTTAACATACCTTCGGCTTCGGCTTCGGCTTCGGCCGAAGGTTTTGATGAAAGCCGATTAATCGGCTTCGGCTTCGGCTTCGGCCAAAATTGTACCTTCGGTCGGACACTAATAAACATACCCACACTCCTGTCAAAGAAAAAAGTTTGAGTTGTTTCATGATAAGCGTTTAGTAACAAAATTCTTGTTAGAAAATTGAACAACTCGAACGCGAAGTTTTTTTCGTGTTTTCTTTTACTTTTATCACCTTGTGTATTATAATATAATAAACATTGTGTGTAGGTAGGTGGATTCTCTACGACTGTACTAAAACAGAAAATTTCAACAGGTTCACATTTCACAAAAGCTTTGATATACTAATACGAACAAAGGTTAGGTGTTTTAAAAGCTCTCAGTCGTTTACTCGCGGATAAAACCCGTGTAAGTAAAAGAGTGTAGTTTTTCATCTTTGCGGATTCTACATGGTTCAAAATTCTATTAAAAATCTGCTGATTCTCCCGTCTTGAAAGGGAGTTGAAAGTGTAATAGTGATAAAACTGTCTTTCACGGCGTGCTAAAGTTGTAAGACATGGCTTTCTAAGTAAGCAGGGAGAGTAAAAGGGATCATTATTGTAATAAGTTTTTTAGTAAACTTATACCCTGGAATACCCTACAGATAATGTTAGTAAAATCAATAGTACCTAATCTAATTCAAATGAACGTATTGGCCCGTGTGGTGCCGGGTTAGAATAGCACCTCCCCCTTTCTTCCCGTGGGTGTCGTAAGAGTCGACTCTGGGAAAGGGTTAGTGTATTGTGGGCGATGGGTTAGCAACCTGTCACTGCAATATCACGTTTAACCACCTGGTTACCCTGAAATTGCTAAACGTGGCACTGGATTTTTGAATTCATGTGCTCTGCCTACCCCTCTTGGGAATACAGGCGTGAGAATATGTATGTGTATGTATGTATGCGTATTTTGTGTCTGACTCTACGAACGCCCTTTAGAAGATCAAAAGGCTGTTTACCGTATCCGGTTACTTATTGACAGATAATTATCATAAAACTCTGGGAATTCCGCCATGATATGACATCAATTTGGCTTATATTTGACTTTATTCCAACCGTGAAAGAGCAACTAACGAAGCGGATCGAATTATTCCCAATTCATGGGTGACTGGCACCGGCTATGTTGTGTAAGGTTCCGAGGGTCCCCATTTGCGTCCCCTGCCTACTAATTTATCTAATGCAACCTCTAAAACAGACCACGATCATAGTATAATTAATTTATAAAGAAGAAAAAACGTTTAATATTCATAACGTTCTGTGGTGGATCAAGAATCAATTGGTTCGACTGTACATACACAGATATGAGGTTATCGCTGTATTCAACCAGTTTTATACATATGTATTCTCCAAATCAAGCATGATATTTTTAACAGACGCATCACTAACTGTTCTACTTTCAGTTCAAAAATAACTAAAGTTATAAAAATACGCACGATCAATTTAGATCACAAGAATAAATGACGTTATTAGAGATATTGATGTGATAATTAATAAAAAGTGGGCATCGATATTTCGATAAGTGGATCAACAATTCAATATGTCCCTCCTGTGTAGTTTGAATAAACATCCATTAATTACTAGTAGTTGGGACCGACGACATGTTTGTTTGGTTTGCATGAAATAATATTGGATTTGAATATCAACTTTATTAACATGTTACTTATGCCATATATTAGACTGATTGTAAAGTACGTTGAACAGAGCGGAACTTGTTTGTAAAAATTTTGTCATACCTATACAGAAGTTATTAAAACTCTTTACTATTTCAAGGCGTACAATGAGAGAAAAAAAACGTAGTGGATGTACCTAAAACCAATCACAATAACAACCAATATTTTTTTTAAATGCTCTTGTTGCCGTAGAATTTTATTTATTTACACAACTTATCTTTTTAGGGTTCCATACCCAAAGGGTAAAAACGGGACCCTATTACTGATACATCGCTGTCTGTCTGTCTGTCAGTCTGTCACCAGGCTGTACCTCTAGAACCGTGACAGCTAGAGAGTTGAAATTTTCACAGATGATGTATTTCTGTTGCCGCTATAAAAACATATACTAAAATCAAAATAATAATAATAATTAAGGGGGGCTCCCATAGAAAAAAACGTGTTTTTTGCTGTTTTTGGTACGGAACCCTTCGTGCGCGAGGCCAACTCGCACTTGACCGGTTGTTTTTTGTTATTGAAACTACATAACGAGATAAATTATTGATTTGTGGCTTTTTTACTTTTACAAACATTTATTTAGTTTCACCTGTCCCGTTGTCTGTAATCAAATCTTGCAGGTTTTTGATCCACTTTCCGGTTTCCGACTGAGCCGAAATTTTATACACTTGTGTGGATCGGATAACAATGCCATAATCTGATAGTATGTATCTGATAGTAGACTTCTGGTGGCCCAGCCGGGACCGTATTCGATGGAGGGAATTCTTCGACGGTTGGTCTGATGGAGTTGAAATTTGGTGAACGTACCTAATTTTGAATGGCTGACAATAGAGTTGGCAAAAAGTACAGTCGGTTAAAAAAGCTTGTAACAAAAACTAAGTTATCGGCTTGGTTGTTAGAATGTTAGTTTGTACTTATGACAGACCGCAAACTTCTTAAAATAAGGTTGACACGCCGACAGCCGACGCCACGCGAGGAACTCCAAGAAAATGTTCAGACACAACACCTTCCGCTACTAATGGAGAAGTTTGCTAAATGCTTTGTATCTTGCCAGGAAGCGACTGCGAGAAAACTTCTCTTCGCTTTCATTGAAAACAAGAATCCATCAAAACTAAATACAAAATTCCATAATTATCTTAGACGTTACAATAGAAGTATACATACATACATACATATATACTCACGCCTGTATTCCCAAGAGGGGTAGGCAGAGCACGTGAATTCGAAAATCCAGTGCCACGTTTAGCAATTTCAGGGTAACCAGATGGTCAAACGTGATTTTGCAGTGACAGGTTGCTAGCCCATCGCCCACAATACACTAACCCTTTCCCAGAGTCGACTCTTACGACACCCACGGGAAGAAAGGGGGAGGTGCTATTCTAACCCGGCACCACACGGGAAAGAAGTATAGAAGTATAGAAACTTATACATACGTGTTATGGATATTTATAAGCCACTAACTCCATTTTTATCGCAATTCTGACAGTGTTCCCATTTACACCAGTTCCTCACCTGATGCCACGCTAAGATAATATAAAAGTCTCTGTCTGTCAATCATTGTCGCTCCACACGGCTCTCTCGTTACCGGCTGGTTTTAACACAATATGGATGTTTTATTTGCTCGCTATATTAAAAGAAGTACGGAAAGCATGCACATCTATCTAGATTAACTGAGAAGAAATTCCACCAGAATCTTTGTTTTTCCACACCTAGTATAGGGGTACCCGTGTAACTTGCACCAAAACAAATAAATATATACGCAGCCATGGAGAATGCTGAATTGAATGGTTAATTTTTTATTCATCTTTACTGTGACTTTTTCAATTTAAATAAGTACGACTAAATAGTTGATGTTTTTAAACATTATAACTCGCCTGCGGCAACAGACATAGCATTAGGTAATGCTTACAGTTTGTTTTTGGATCGTGACATTTTTTTAAAGTAGGTAGGTACTTATAGTCCAATGAGCGAACGTGACAGTCATGTACAAAGCCCGTTTCAAAATAAATAAAGTAAAAAAGCATACACATATTTATTCCTTTCCGAATTCTTATTAATTTGGCTACTGTAATATTTTACAGCCGAATACTTTACACATACGCAATATCAACTCCTCAAATAAAGGTTCGTTGCACAAAGAAACTTTTAAACTGAATAAACTCTCAGAGCCACTGAAATAGAAAAAGTGTTTTGGCTCTTGTGAAGTGTAACACCCGTGTCTGAGTAATGGAATGGAATGGAATTTAGTGCGACCTCTCAATATTTCTATCTTGTGATTTTAGAATGCTCGACGTAGACGTATAGTACTACGAAAATAGTTCCGCGCCGTTTTCCCAGCCATTGTTTTTACGTGCTTCAATATAGTGTGAACAGAAATTTCGATTAACAGTTTCACGGGCTTAGCAATCCTAATAAAATGTCTCTTATTTACACCAACAATTACAGTCTAATTAATTTACTGTCCTAAACAGACCTCGGAGAAATTAGCCGAAAATAAAATAATCAGAATCCCTCGTTGCCGTATGGTGTCGGGTTTAGAATAACAAGATGCTTTAGACGACAGACTAGCAACCGGTCACTATTACTCCTTTTTTATCTAACGTAACACCTAAACATTACGCTCAAATTGGCTACGAAACTGGAAATAGTCATGTTTTTTAGGGTTCCGTACCCAAAAGTGAAAACGGGACCTAACTATTACTGAAACTTCGCTTTCTGTCACCAGGCTGTATCTCAAGAACCGTAAAACCTAGGCAATTGAAATTTTCAGAGATGATGTATTTCTGTTGCCGCTATAACAAGAAATACTAAAATCAAAATAATAATATTATGTAATTAAGGGGGGCTCCCATAGAAAAGACGTATTTTTTTGCTGTTTATAGAACGGAACCCTTCGTCAGCGACTCCGACTCGCACTTTCGCGATTTTTTTATATATGAACTAATTATAAAATCTCGATTCCGAACTGATCGTACCTCTCCACCACACAATGGTTGACTAGGAGGGATATAGGGATAAATACATTATACTTTTCTGTTTTACGCTACCTGTATTTCTTTTTTATACGGCAATTTTTTTGTTACTAATGGGGACTAATTAATACCCACAAAGACAAAACTATAATATAAAATCACGTTAACCGTCAAAACCAGATTTACAATATATTCCGTGTATGTAGTATCTCCCTCACTGCACAGGGTGGAGATTTACCCCACCGTGGAGTATATTGTACCGACAGGGCCACACCACTAGTTCCTGTCCTTCGCATGGTGTAACGCGCTGTCCTTATTCAGTGCCATTGAAAATGGAGACGTTTGCTTGAAAAGCAGTCAAAAATGTTTTAAACATTTTCCTCCAACCATTGTAGAACGCTACTAGCTTTCTAAACAGTTGTAAGCCTTACAGCTAAAGAAAAGTCTAACGATAAAATCAATTCCAATAAAGATCCCTTTACTATTTATTACAGACAGTGGGATCCATGCTAGGATTTATTCCTGCTAAATCTAGATCTATGTACCACCAATGGCCCCGATAAAACAAACTTGAATCGTTATCTCAAATGAAAAACCTTAGTATCCTTGCGATTGCAAAAAGTTTTTATTACGTCTTTTAACAAACATTCTACTAATATCACCGTACAACTTACATCATTTACCTACTTCATCACATGAGAACATGTCGAATATTTAAGAAACATTTCACGAAGGCCTTCGTGTTCCTCCTGTGTCTGTGACTCAGTTTCCCCGGGTTTAAAATTACACCTCTCTATTTCTTCCGTGTATGTTGCAAGGGGCAGCAAAGGAAATAGACAAAGTATGCTTTGGCGACTAGCCACAACCCGTAACTATTTAACCTATTTAAATTTTAAACCTGAACAAGTGGCTATGAACGCTGAAATAGTCACGATTTGTCTATATAACGTGTTGTGTGCTCTGTCTGTCCCATTTGGGAATACAGGTGTGATATTATATGTATATTGTGAATCGTGTTATGTTCAGCCGTTCCATTAAGTATTTCTCGCCTAGATGTTTATGAAATATGTTCGCCTGCATACCAAAACTTTTATCAACAGCGTAAATACGTAGTTGAAGTAATGTTAAAGTGCTGGCAGGCTTCGAGTAGTTTTAAAGCGTATGTAAAGTAGTAACAGGTCCTTCCAAACCGTTCGAAGCATCTTCAAAGTTATTTGAACTGTTCGGAGAGGCAATTAGTTTCGAAATAAAGTTGGTGGCGTGCCTTAATGCAAGACCTAGTTGTGAATAAATTACTTTTAATTTATTTCGGAATAGACAGCATTATCCGACTTTATGAGGTTTGATGGTTACCTACATTGCTTAGGGGAGGTTGTTGTACGTACATGCATCGAACAGCGAATCGATTCTGTTTTTTGATACTTACTAAATAACTTTGATTCCTTAACAGGAAAATTCAAAAATGACCTAATAGATACCTGTTAAGTTCCAAAAGATTATTTATGACATTTAACGTTCAACGTGGCTTAGCAAATAAATTGGTTGACTGTACCCTATAAAGCCTCGACATATTATCTGAGGCAAAAATTTTGCTACTACGAGGGGCGTGCAATAAGTTTTGAGAATGATAAGGACGCAAATAACTTTTAACATATTTTACTTTTTTTTTCAATGTAGTCACCTTTCAAGAGTATATGCTTATTATAATATCTTTATTCTAAGCTTAAATTTTCCTTAAAAAAAAAATCTTCTCGACCCCTTAAAAAAACCTCTACCGCGGCGATCACGGTGTCATCATTTTCAAATTTTTGACCTCTGAGGTGGTTTTTTAACCGCAGAAATGCATAAAAATCACTAGGAGCGAGCTCTGGTGAATATGGCGTATGCTCCATCAATCCAAAGCCAGCATCTTTGATGGCAGCCATCGCAACTCTTGGCTCATGCGCGGGGGCGTTTGCTTGGTGAAACAAAACACCTTTGGAAAGTTTCCACTGGGCGTTCCTCGCGTATAACATCACGCAGTTTTTTTATTTATTCCTCATATAAATTCCCCGTGATTTTAGCTCCATGATTGAGATATTCAATCATAACAATCCCTCGGATATCTCAGAAAATGGAACCGCGTGGAGGATGGTATTGTTTTAAATTTCTTCGGAGTCGGAGATGAAGGCCTCTTCTAAGTCATAGATTGTTTTTTGGTTTCTGGGTCGTAATGGTGAAGGCACCTTTCGTCCATTGTTACAAAACAAGACAAAAATCGGTCGGAATCTTGCTCTAACAATTCCAAACAGCTATGTGAAACCTGCAGTCTGGTTTGTTTCTGAGCGTCCGTAAGCATTATGGGTACCCAGCGTGCTGATACCTTTTTCATGCCCATATGGTCATGTATTATATTGTGAATACTCCCGACACAAATTTTTACTTTTTCAGCTATAAACTAATCAGAAACACGACGATCCCCTTAAATTATTTTCTATTTTTTTTTAACATTTGTTCGGTCATCGCAGTGTTCGGCCGCCCTGAGCGTGGGTCGTCATTAGTGTTCGATTTTCCTCTTTTAAACTCTGCGCACCACCGTGCAACCGTAGAGTAAGAAGGAACGCGAACCCCTAATGTTTTTTGTAAATCTAAATGAACTTGCTCAGTAGTAATTTTTTTCAAGCAGAGGTATTTAATCACCGCATGATCTTAAATTTCCTCCATTTTTACCGTCTGGTCCCGACACGACGAAATCAATGTGTTCTATTTTTAAAAAAACAAACGACTGTCAAGTTATTTATTTTTATTTTTCATAGCAATTACATGGGCTTTGCTTGCCAGTACTTTTTTATTTCTTTGCTAATGCATTTATATGTCATTCTCACTATTTATTGAACACCCCTCGTATATCTAAATCATCATTTCAGCTATAAGACGGCCACGGCCTTCCCTATACTCTTCCATTGTGCCGGTTGGAAGCGACCTGCAACCAGCATCTTTCGGCGAACTTTATAAGTAAGATTTAAGATTTAAAGTATACCCAAGCAGGAAATATCCGAAAAAATAACAGAATACAACTATCCTTAACTTAGGTTATGTACAAATTACCCCGAAATCACCTCCCTGCGGCAAAGTACCCACGACGCTGACTGCATTTCCGCGCTGAATTGCTAACCCAATTCGTTGGGCAAGAAATGTGGTCACAGTTGATTTGGCATGATTTTGTTTGATTTGTCTTGATTTATTCCACGAGACATTAGTCAAACAACCCTACTGCCGAGCACACGAAATGCTACATAGACAAAACATGACTATTTCACGTTCCGTGACAACTTCTAGCATATTTTTTAGGTTTTAAGTTGGTTGGTATTATAGTGACAGGTTGCTCGCCTATTTCACTAGTCGTCTCTTACGACATCCACACAAGAAATGGAGAGGTAATATTGTCAGCCCGACATCACAACGCAAACAATTTAAACTGAATCTTAAAATTTACTTAAACGTATAAAACTGGTATTAAAATAATTAATTAATATCCCGCAAACATTCTGTGGACGACAAAGCCGTACTTTTCAAACTTTCGTCCATTCTTCACACCCGCTTCGCCACAGTCGCGCGATAGTTGCCGCGCTCCCAGTGCAAATCGTTCCAAGTACTTCGAATTTCAGATATCGGGAATGGGCAAATGTCGGATCTCTGACACTGTTATGAGAGAAATTTATTGGGTAAGCGTGCCTTTTATTTCACGAGTGCTAGAGCTTTGGGTGCGCCCCATCCATCTCGCGAATCGGGAAATGCATTTAATTTTATGTATTGGAAAACGATGCTTACCGGAAACTGTTACTGGTGAAATATACTCCGAGGCAAATATGGGGCAGCGACCTAGACAAAGCGAGTTGTACTGGTCGCAGGTTCGAATTTCAACATATATATATATTATTCAACGAGCACGTTACATCAAGATTAACTCGACATGTTTCGGGCCAATAAACCGTAGATGCCGTAGCTGTGGCTGTAGGTAGATGATGGGTTACGAATTGGCCAGAAACATGTCGAGCTAATCTCTATATGCGTACGTGGATTATCCGTTTTATACTACTCTGAGTGAGTCAGTTTTATGTCTAAAATCATGACTATAGTCCCAAATGAGGTAAGCAAATCATACGGAACGTTATATAGACAAAACCACGGTTCACTGCCACTTTCAGTACCATTTTAGTTTAAAATTAGATAAAAGAAGTAAAAATAATAACAGGTTACCAGCCTCTAAAGTATAACTTAAATTAATTTCTGAGTCGCATACACGGAAAAAGTACCAACGTTTAATTCTAAACCTCGCGGGGCAGTCCGACGTCTCACCACACTTGTTGAAAATAGTTTTAAGTCAACAGAATCCAATTAGTTTCATTACATTAAGGGAATGCTTAAATTAACTTGTCGCGTTTGTACAAGAGACAAGACATTTTTAGAAAAATTAGGTATAAGCTATTTTTAACCATACATACACCCAATATAGGTAAGTAGGTGTACGAACGCCTACACGCAGCAAATACCTATCGTAAATATTTTTATTTCATTTATCTCCTTTAGGAGTCTTCAAAGGTTGTCTATATTTGATTTAGCTTTTGCCCACAAATTCCTCCGCGCTTAAAATGTTGAATTACAGTCAATTCAGAGATCTTTCATACTAACTTTGAGTCCCCCTTTAATAAAAATAAAAAAAAAATAATTCCCTTAAAGAATAATTTCCAAAAAAATATTGTACATGTTTTTCAAGACTTTCAATAAAGAACTTTCATACCGAATTTCATCCAAATAACTTCAAAAACGGTAAAGTCTCATACTAATTTTAAATCCCTGTTTTACTCCCTTAAGGTTTAAATTTACAAAAATCCTTCTTTGCACTTCCCGGCTTTATAAAATAAATTATAATTATAAAATTCCAACTTTCTAACTATAATAGTTTTAGCCCTGCGTTGATTATTATCAGTCAGTCAGCTTCTCATTTATATACAGGGTGATAATGGAATCCGTAACGAAATTTTACGTACCTGTTTGTTAGTAAAACTTAAAAATATAATTTGAGTAGTTTCTCATTTTCTTTTGAAAATAAGAAATTATGAATCACCAAAGTTTTCCTAAAAAGTGCTAACATTATGGACACCGCGTGTCCACCGCTCAACTCAGACACTCGCGACTCGTAGGTACTTACTTAGCGCGCTTTCACTTCCTTGCGAAAAATAATACGACTTATTCAGTACCTACATTTTTTATTTTTTAACTTAAGTTGCAATTTTTCCTTCCTACTTTTAAGGGCTTAGGCCGTCCAAATGCAGAAGTTTTATAAAAATCAGTTACTTGAAAACTTGTAGGTTAGGAAAGGTGGATTAAAATAAAAATTGAGTCTGCATAAATTTGGCATTCAGGCGTAGTTAAAGAATTGGAATCAACTTATGTACAAGAATAATAAAAACTCAACCCTATCCTACTAATCGAAAATCAATTTAGTATACCTACCTTAAATAACCGTTCAAAATGGAATCCATTTTCTCCAAAGAGTCGTGCACGTTTCAACATGTTTTCATTCACTCTTCTTAGCACTTTAGTATCACTTTTCACTTCGGAAAATGCACTTACAATCTTGTCTTTAAGATTCTGTACATTTTGTGGTACGTCCATGTACACACGGCGCTTGATTTCGCCCCAAAGATAAAAATCACAAGAGGTCACAGGTTTACCGTGACTTATCCACGGGTCACCGTACACAATGTTCAAGTACTCGCGTACATCGCACGAAAGAAACCGCGGGTCTCGAAGTCCCTGAGTCCGGAGTCTAGGTACACTTTCATCCCGATATCGTCTACAGGTAGCCTCCAAATTTTCGCAGCTATGGATGTACACTCGCACCATTTCATAGTACTTGCGATTCGAAAATTCTAACGGCATTGTCACTCGCACAATTCGCGCTTATGTATCGTACGAACGGGGTGAGTAGGGAACGCGTGCGCAACCACACGCTTCGGCCACCCGCTCGCGACTGAATTTTTCATACCTACCCTCTTCGGTTGCTTTAGGGTCGACGAACTCGATTGTGGCAAGTGCAAAACTACCCTACTTTAAAATTGAATTTAAACAAACGTAAACAGTTACACCGCGGTCTGTAGTATGCCCACAATCAATATTTTTTTGGGAATTTCCCGATGAAAAAAAAAAGAAAAAAAAGTGTTTTTTTTTATTTTACCATCGTATTGTGTAAGTGATTCTGAGTATCAGGAATTTTTTTCGTTACGGATTTCATTTTCACCCTGTATATTAGGTATTTTATACAATCTATTAAGCAATCAACAACTAATCGATTTGTTACAGTAATTTGTCACACTAGATCCCTAACTGTTAGGGTCATACGCAAAAATTTATTCGCGTCTCTACTGTGGCTTTATAAATTTACGACCAATAATTGTAGGAGGAAAGGTCACATGCAATTAAAACGCTTCCTCAGATATTAGCCCATTAAAGTTAAGCATATAAGATTGGGCTTTCTAAGTAATGACTTTTATGTCCACTGGAGAGATTACTTTTGTTTCTATTCGTTTTTCTTTAGCGGCCCGATTTCACAGATCACGCAAGAGAATAATTTCACTGAAACTCAGTATAAAATCTCAGTAAAAACAGTAGAAATCTACAGTCATGTTTGCTATCCTTGTTTTGACGTTTACTGTGAAATGGGTCCAAGGTGGCTCGCATTAAAGTCCCGGACCATATTATTACTAGTATACATTTTCACCAATTCCCAGTTCTGTTGGCATTGGCAATATTGAGCTGGAATCTGGTGTTAAAAGACAACATGACTAAAATAATTGTATAACCAGTAGGTAAGATAGATTAAAAAATATTGTATAGTTTTTTTTTGTTTTACTAACAAAAAATTACGAGAATAGATACAATGGTTAGAAGTTTTGAGTGACGTCCAATTTTTATCCGAGTGACGTCACAAGATCCGATCTGAAAGTTTGATCACCGATATGTTGTATGTTTTATAATTTGATAAACAAAAAAACACGTATCAAACACTTTTTCATAATGTTATGTATGATGAGTAAAATAGAATATATTTTTAATTTTTAACCCAGTCGTCATCCCTATTTCACTAAGTGTCTGTGTACTCATGTGTTATCTCCTAACATGAACTTAACTATTCACTCGAGAGCTTAATAGGCTTTTAAGCACACTTCAGAGTATTAAACTATGTACGTCAAAAGGATTTGAAGCTTAGGCTAACAATTAAACTGTTACGCCCATTTGTGTATCTGTCGTATGTTTACAGGTTTCTTGAGTAAGTTGATAAAGGTATATTTCCAATCTCGACCGCTCGCAGCGACAGCAGACGTATCGTCGACAATATTGCTAGTGTCCTAAGTTTTATACAAATACATCCATACATCAAGCATGTATCCTCAAACCAGGTAAGCAGAGCAGAGGACACAAAACGCTACTACACAGACAAAACCATGACTATTTCACGTTTTGGGTTTTAAGTTATGATATTAATTATATTTATATAGTTGTAGTTTTTAACCTACCCCCTGAGGCGACGCTTACAATTTTATCTTACGGAAGAAATGGAAAGGTGATATTCTAAACCCGACACCGCACGGTCATGTTGGTCGTCGCGTCGTCAGCAACATCAGGTATGTACTTCAAAGAAATGCTTACACCAATAGTGTCGTCAACGACACGTCGTCTGCTGCTGATGCGTACAGCATAGAGAAAACATGCAAACATAATTATTACGCCTGTATGTATTCCCAAGAGGGGTAGGCAGAGCACATGAATGCAAAAATACAGTGCATCGTTTAGCAATTTCAGGGTAATCAGATGGTAGTGAAAACATAGCTTAAAGTATTTACTAGTGCTTTGACTAGTCTTTAATTACGTCTAGGAGTAATAGGTTAAGATTAACGTCTCCAATAAAATTTACATTTGCTTTGAGCGTGCTCTCGCTATTTCACTTAAATTATAAAACAGGCGTTACTTTGCTGAGGTCCATATTAATGATTTACGAATAATTTTATTACTTTACTCATCTGCACCCTTACGATTGCTACAATAACCTTGCGTGATATTTTTTTATTTTGTTTATTATGCCTATTAGGCTTAGACAGTAGCTCAAATATTTACGTTCCGGGCCGCATTAGGTTTTGATTTTTTATTTTGTACTTAAATAGTCTTCATTTTATTAAATTAAATTTTAAGTCAATAAATTCGTACCTCTATAAGCTTGACGAAGTTCTAAATTTACTCCACAGCAGTTAATAAATCGATTGCTATGTCGAAGTCTCATTTTACATGGAAAAACCATTACCAAATGACCACTAACTCCACACCAAGTCATACGAGTGTCTATTCCAACAAACAAACCACAAACCGCACAGATAAATTGGGCGCTATGCAAAATTTATTTTGTATAAAATTAAGATATGGACTGCCGGAAGTCATTCGGTCCGGGAGCCGTATGGGAGTGAGGGAGGCATTAGGGACAACAAGCACGGCCGACGTAAGAGCCCTGCAAATCCGGGGAATAAAGCAACGAATAATAGCCCAAATAAATTATAAGGAAAAACCGGAACCTCCTACTTAGGGTGACATGTTCTACAAAATATAATGTGACAACATTTTAACTCCTCGTGTTTGCCTTAACGATTTAACCCACATTTACATGATGGCACGTACATTTACATGTCATTTTGGTATCAATATTTGAATATCTATAGCATTTTTTCTTGTTTGTATCCCTGTAACTGCTGTACTTGACTGGGTGTGTGCAGTAAATATTTACATTTTTTCTGTAACGACTCAGCATTTTTGAGGGGCTCTACTATTTACGTAGTTAGCTTTTAAGGAAGTCATGGCTGTAAATCCGAAAAGTATTTGAGCGGGATTTGGACCCGTAAAATAAGTACTGAAACACCTAATTTGTGATGCAATTGCGATAAAATGTTATTGGAAGCTACTAAAATTACTTATACTTTGATCATCCAATTAATTTTATGTAATTCCGCGAAAAGCATTTTAAGAATAAATTTGAAAGCTAAATCTAGTGCCCAGGCAATTCGTTTTGTAAAACAATAAAAATCTGAGTCTGGCATCTTGACAATAATCCGGTACTTACAGTTTTTCTTTCCGCTGCCTTGTGGTAATAATCTCCTAAGAAGCTCTTCCCTTTTAATAATCTAGGAAAAATAATTAATTTGCTCCACCGCGATTACATCGTCAATGTAGTAGCGCCGATGGTTATGTATTTAATGATTATGACTTTATGCCATTGCAAATCAGTATAAAACAAATACTTAGGGTATAATTAGCCACTTTACAGTCCATTTTTGATGGTTCATGATTTTGCTATAATAGTAGAAAATTGATTTTGGAAAATCAACAACAAATAATATGCTGTCCAACTCGGTCGTTTTCGTGGATGCCTTAATTAATCCTCGAGATATTCACACTCAATTTTTAAGTCCCTTTTCAGAAAAGTGACATGTCCTTAACATGAGGGTTCGGTCTACCTTTTGAGGGATCGCATTCTTAAAAAGTAGGTCAATAAGGCGGCCATATTGCCCACGGTCTGGCATGTCGTGTACGTCGTTATCCAATTCAAGAATCACTTGTTCTTTTCAAGTCCCTTTTCTTTCAATTTAATTCTATTGATACTCACCATCGCAATATCAAGTGTCTGATTGTCTGGATTCATAAATCTGCAGTTATTAATTTTTCAAAACGCATGTGTTTTGATCTTTAAGCGACTTTTATTTCAAAAAGTTGACATGTTACCTTTTTGCCGTTGAAGAATTCTCTTAGATTTTAGTGAAATGTACCTCCTTGAAATTCAATATGGGTCTCTAGCGACTGGGTCCATTGAATTAAAGTAAGTTAGTAAAAAGTTTCTGGTTGCAAAACTCGTGTAACGATCCTCAAGCGATTTAAACGACACAGAAGATTTAAATGATTTATTCCTTTCATATTGTTTCGTTAAACATAAACTTATAATAAAGTCGCAGAGGAGGAAAGTTATAAATTAGACACTGCCATAGAAATAAATGCTTGACAGAGGGCCGTTGAAATGGTTAACTAGGTAACAGCTGTTAAACTTCAATCTGTTTATCGAATTGTTCAGTTCATTTCAATAAACTTATAATTAGATATTTCAAAGAAACTAGCTACTTTGGATCTAATTAATTTGGAACATTAAAAGTCCTTGTTCTCAGTCCTTTTATCAAGCACGTTAATGATTCCCGCTGATTGTGAACATACACTTTTTCTTCAATACACGTTTCTCATTCTTATTTTTTGTGGAAAACTTTGATAGAATCTATATTCTATCTATATACGGAGTTTTAAAATCTATAAATGAGGCTGAAATCCTGAGATTCGCAGGAAATTGTGCTCAGGATCTTCAACACAAAAGGCGTCTTAGAAACATGCCTTCATTAAACATTCATTAAACTGAAATCTGACTCCTTGAGGTAAGTTGTCTGAAAGTGTTTCCTCTCTTTTCATTAATTATAATAATACGCAAGAAGTGGGCAGAGCGGGTGGCGGGCTTGGCTCGCCGATGCTGCAAAGTGGATTTCTTATTATGTTTGTGTCGGAGCGGCCGATCGCCGGGTTCCATCCAAATTCGCCGCCTTGGGAGCGACTCGACAGTTTTATTTTCAAACAACGATGTATCACTTTCCGCTTAGGATGTCAACGATCTATAAATCAATTTACTTTATAATGTCTCGAAGTGATCCGTTCAGCAGCACCGATATTTGCTGTTTATTCAATCTAATCTAAAAATAAATATTCTCTGGCCAGTGCAAAGCGATAGTCAAAAAATTGGCTGGTAGCCTAATTGTAATTGCAACACATAAAGAATTTATATTTATCTGCGTCACGATTTTCGCTTTAATATACTTGTTTTATACGGATTCAGTGAAATAAAATAACGACAAATAATTTATTTCTTTACTGGCATGCTTTGTTGTATGCGAAAAATATAATGTTAAACATTATGATAACATCGGCGACTAGACAGACATACTGATCTATTTAAGAACTAATCTAATTCTAAGGAGTTTAAAATACTCTTAAAATATTACAGACTTCAATCAGCTTTTAGCAAAACATGGAGTCTAACTAGCTATAGATATATATTACAATCTAATACATTTCACTATTACGTCTTATTTCCAGATTTATACAAGTTAGGTACTATAACAATAATTATTTACAGGTACGATAAATAGCACGTAGTGAAATGCAGCCGCTGCAGCGGCGGTGGTGGCTTTCAGTTTCACCCGGGAACCTAAACGAACACTCATAAATATTCACCGGTTTTAAAAAGCATTCCGTAATCAAAATTGGACCTGGTCCACCCATATTCAGCAGTCACTTTAATAAACCCCCTGAATAAGCAAGCGACTGGTAGGTATTTATTTTGAATGTTTAAATCGTTGGTGATTTCAACATAGAAATGTTAACCTCACTTTAATCGACTTTTACTTGCTTTTACGATACTTGAACCTTAAGAATGCCAAAATTTACATTCGAAACAGCATTCAATATTCAGCTTTCATTTGATTTACCTCTAGAATCAATATTACATAGCCATAACTTTGGTTTCTTCTGTTTAGTGAGTTGAATAAAGCAGCCGAGCACCAACTTTTATTTTAATGTTGGATGGCGATAGGGTTTATGCGGGATGAAGCATTTGTCAAGCAAACTTTTGGGTCCTATTCCAGTTTGGATACGTAAATGAGACGTGAGCCGTGACCAGAAACAGAAAAATCAAGTCACATTCAATCCAAAAAATATTTTATTGAGCGGTGCCTCCTATGCCATCTAGTAATTGACGCTTTATCAATGTACCTATATATGAATAACTTCTTTCGAACGTACGCAAGAGTATTTTCAGTAAATGCAGTGCGGTTTCTGATAAAACGTGGGGCACAATATTAGTTCAGAGTATTTAATAACTTTAGTAGATTTCGATTTTAATATTGAATCAACAGGTACCTAGGGTACCTAACGAATATCAAAATGTAAAGCGCTTCATTACATCTAGTCTAATAAGGTTAGGAAATGACCTCGGAATCCGAGATACCCAGCTGGAAGTTTTGTAAATATTTGCATATTGAGGCCCT
>BHDV01011644.1:145845-166705 GCA_005406045.1 Adoxophyes honmai
TATGCAAATATTTACAAAACTTCCAGCTGGGTATCTCGGATTCCGAGGTTCTTACCTTAATTAACCTTAATTTATTAGGCTAATCAATGTAATAAGCTTACCTAATAAGCAAACAAAAAACAAGTACGCGCCAGTCAAACCGCAACGAATGGGATAACAAAAACATCGTTATACCTTACGCCGAAGACAAACCAAAGAACATTTTCATATGTTTAGAGGTAGAACTCCCCAACTTCCTAAATAAACAATCTGTAAGTTTTAGTGAGTTTAACCTCTAAATATTGATTTGTTTTTCGGCTGCCTAAATTCGCTCTGGCTTTTATTATAATAATAATAATGTAAAGCAGCTACTTTTTTGCCGAACAATATTCCAAGTTCAAGGTTCCAGATGTCGATATCAATTTTCTCAGACGTGACACGACGTCTGAATCTATTTTGCGTTGAATTTATTTTTATCGTCCCTGCATTTGTTTCTGTGTATAACCGATATAATAGGAAAAGAGTGTCGTTATTTCGCAGCTGCAAACTTGGTTATAGCGGTTGGTATACAATGCTTTATTGACATCAACAAAGAAATTGAGAACTTTATAACTGGTTCCCAAGTGCATTTATTAGTATACTTAGTTTTTCTGTGAAAGGTGCGATATGGAAAGATAAAGAAGAATGAGAATGCTTAATATTCTAACTGTACAAATATTTGCTATATGATCGCCGACATGAAAACAATAATAACGAATGATAACGCCTCAAATACTTGCACAATATCCTGTGATTTTTAACAGATTTGTGGTAACTAAGTAAGTACATGCTTATCAAAATAAGTGTTTGTAAAAATTGCCTGTGAGCAAACTCACTCGTGGCCTTGAAATTCCTCTTTAGAAGTTGTCTTTGAGGTCACGGTTGAACATAACAGTTTGTGAAAAAATTCTACAATCTCTGAAATGAAATTCATTTTTGTACATTACTATAACATATTCCTTATTTATCTAACTGAAGAGAAGTTTACAATAACGATGCATAGAATATTGCACTAGTCTCCGTAGGTACTTATAACATTTTCGTCATCAAACTTTTAATGGCGAAAATGTTATGTTATTAATGTATACTCACTTCAATGCGCTTTCGAAACTAAAGTTAGATCACCTCAAATAATTTACCAATTCAAACAAAACAATTGATTGAAAATGAAAGTTTAAATTGTTTGAGGGGTGTGCGCGAACTGAATAATGTGCGGCAATTTATAAACGCATGTTCGTCGCCTACAAGTACACTTCTGTTTTCGTTAGCTTTGAGCGCGATTTCGCCCTCTGTTTGTCTTTACCCTGATGATTCATTTACAATGGTAAACTTACTCGTGTGTCTAACTGACTGCTTATCCAAATGTAGAGCTGATGAATTAAAGTTATCGGATATAAGTTTAAAGAAACGAACACATTGCTTTATAGAAACAACACTTGTAAATATTAGGTCTAAATAAAAAATGGTTTACATATGTACATTTTATGTTAAACATTCGATGATTAGTATTTAAGGGTAGCAAAATTTATTACTACGTACTTATATAGGTACTTAACTTACAAAAACCTTCACATTAAAAAAATTGGTTCTAAGTTTCAATGGTCCTCTGACTACCATACTAGGAGCCATAGTCACGAACGCTGACTCGACACCAGTTGCTGACATTTTCACACGAATCCTACTCGAATCCAGAAATAATGCGTAAAAACTAGCCACACTTATTCCCGAAGGTCCATCGATCCAATTCAATCACGAGCAGCCAGAAACAACGGCCATTGATTATGATTTTCGATTGCACGGGATATGTGTGCTCTGTTAGTCTTTAGTGAGGTTATCATAGGCACGCGACGGAGGAGGCCGCGGCGCGCGGGTGCTACGCCTTGGTGGAGGTGGTGAGCGGCGCCGAGGCCGAGCCCTGCTGGCGGGGCAGCGGCAGCGGCAGCACCTTGCGCGCCAGCCGCGTGAACGTGCTGCGGAACTGCCGGCTCATGCTGCAGTACAGCACGAAGTTGATCGCCGAGCCCACCAGCGCCATCAAATCCATCACCTCACCTGCAACACAAATTTATTTTACTATTCTATTTTGAGGGATCGTTTTTATTTCAGGAACTGCAATTGGGTTTCTATTTGTTGTAATTCCTCTGGCGGTGGCAATATGAATATATTCAAAGCTGTCAAAGAACTGTTAAATCGAAGATCAGACGGGTTTTCAGACGCGTATACCCGACCACTGGTTAAAATATTTACGGACAATTCCCGGCCACCCTGTATAGTCTATGAATAGTCAGCGACTAACCAGTCCATTCTTTTTTCGTTATAATAGTACAATTCGTAAGCCTTAGACGTCGGCTTGAAATTTAAGCTTCGATTTATTTTTCAACATCGCTCGATTTAAATATTTACTTACACAAACTGTTATAAATTGTCTTTCTTACGCAATCTGAATTCTTGTTTAGCAAAAAAACGTCCAGGTCAAGACGGCAAATAGGTACGTGACAAAATAAAAAAGTGAAAAAAGGGGATACAAAATCGTCGAAAACTTTAATATGCTATACGGCCGGCCTTTGACAAGACTTCTTCCGATCGATTACGGCTAGTCGGCTTGTCAGCCATTTGCATTGTCGGCACATTACTAGTATTTTCATAAACATTTATGTAGCGTCACCGAAAACTACTACGTGACTACTACTGTGGTATTAACAATAATAATATACTTTTCATCCTTTAAGTGTAGATTGGATTTAATCCGAGTCCTTATCGTAATTGCAAATGCAATCACATGCTTAATTATTAACTCGAGTATCTTTACCATTTAAATCGATTATTAATAGAAGGTACGAATACCGTGCTGATAATTTGGGTAAGTAACTAAATCTTGTCGGCGATTACTCGTCCAAGGTCTAAAATATCAATTTTAACAACGTGAGGTCAAAAGTTCGGTAAAGTTAATTTGATTAATTACTTACGCTAAGCTTCGAAGAAAGCTTGCTTAATTGCCCAAGTTTTGTCCTAGATACCAATCAAAAACTTAACATTGAGACAAATCTCCGATCGAGAAGGCGTCTTCGAAAATTCGGCAAAATAAAACTTCGATATCTTTCGACAATTTTAGATTACCTACTTAGAAAAATAGTTTGAAAGCTCGAGTCGAGCTCGCATATGAAAGATCAAATTTTTTCGTAGGTGTGATTTTTTACTTGTGTCGTGCGTTTTCGGGTTTAGAAATACACTTCTTTATTTCTTCTATCCATGTCTTAAGAGGGGACTAAAAAAAAATATTGTTACGGTATATTTTAGGCGATACGCCAGCGACCGAGCGAGTGATAGTTTTGACTATGTTGCGTTTCGTTTGCTCTACCTACCTTATTTGGGAATACAGGCGTGAAGTATGTATGTACCTTAGTCTTGAAATAAGACACTCTTTAGTTGCATTTTTTTTTAATAGTGAATAATGCGGGCAAGGCTTATTTTCGTTTGATATAGTCGACCCTTAACATCAGTCTACTAAAACATAAGTCGAAATAGTGTTAGAAATGGGATCCTAACGATAGCTACCTGCTGTCCTCAAAAACTACCTTCCCAGCGGAGTTGAGGCGGAAAACTATAAAATAAAGGAATAAAAAGAAGGGTCGCTGTATATCTTAATAATACTCAATTTCCTGTTAGCAAAAGTGTGAGTAAATTTAGTCGTTTCGGCTGAGCGCGACACTGTCTAAGTGCAATCGTGTTATGTCCGCCACAGCCGGTGACGATGTGAAAAGGCTCCTGTCGCGATCCCGATGTCAGATGATAATGTGAAATAGCTGTAATAGCTCTGCTGCGCAGCGGCAAGACTTGCCGTCGGGGAGCACAAATAGTAGGTATATCTATATAGCCTTGTCGAAAGTAACATGATGTCGCGAGTAAAGAGGCTGTTATTAACAGTTAGGTCTACATCTAGGAACTTGGTAGCTTTTCTTTTTTTCATACATAATACTTAGGTACCTACGTCAATTTTTATAAACTTTACGCCTGTATTTTCAAATGAAGCAAAAGTCCTGACTTTTCCACGTTTTATGGCGACTTTTAGCACAAATTTAGTTTTAAAAATAGATGAAAGATATAGGTATAGGTAAGGGAAATCAAATTAGTGATACAAAATAAGTGTATCTTACGTTGCTGTAAAACGTTATGCTAGGATATCCATATCAAAGACACCTCAATTTTTAATAAGCCTAATTAAAATAATTGAAGTAGTGTCAGTGAAAACGACAATAAAATTATTCGTAGTGTCAGGCAATGGTCCTTAACGGTATACGTAAACATATTACGTCGTACATATTAAATTTAAACCCTCTGTGTGTTTGCAACTATGTAGAGAGCTCTTATTCGAGGTGATTGATTTGGTTTTCAATTAAATTTCTGAGCAACAGTATTTTAAAAAGCAAACCTTAACTTCAACGTTAAAATTTACACATAGCTTTAAAAGTATAACATTATTTTACAAACTATGATTTGAGTTGATACGCTTTGAAAACCAACCCAATTAAACAGTCTTAGACTCAATTTAATCATACTCAAAAACTTAAATAAAGTTAACACAGAGCCATTCTGTTAATATGAAATTAAAACATACTTTGGCAACACGTCGCGACGCTATCATTTAATTTAACATTTATAATTAATCCTCTGGTGCACGTTCAGTGCGACGAGTCTATTAGTTATAGGTATAAGTACCTAGTTATGTGCGAAAACGAAATATTGATATAGGTACGATCATGGTAAAAATGTGTAGTTCCCACTACCCAAGAATTTTAGGTGGGATAGGTTGGATATTGGGAACTACCCATAAAAATTAATAAGCAATTATTTTAACATAATATTAGAATACTAGACATCACGCCTGTATTCCCAAATGGAATCGACAGAGCACGCGGAATGCTAAAAATAGACAAAACAATGACAACTTCACGTTTCGCAGCCAACTTCAGCATAATTTTAGGTTTAACCATAGATGAAAGAGCTAAATATAATAGTGACAGGTTGCTTTCCTCAGTACCTCTTACAACATCCTGTGAAACCGCTCGAAAGTAGAGAAACACTGTAATGAATTTGAAATGTCTGTGTAGAATTGTAGAAACCTCCACCACTCGTTCCCATTGCCATGTGAGCAAACAAAATGAAAATGATAGAATGAAATAATTAGACATCCGAAATTTTATTATGAAAAGCTAACTAAACTCTGGTCTGGACGTATGAAATCGCGGACATAAGTTAGTGATTTCCAAAGCTATTATTCATTGTTGGGTTAAATAAATGTTTTAGTTACCGAAGCTACTCTGTTAAATAGAAGATACAAGGAAAGTTTGACAGCCTCGTTAGCCCAGACCTTGACTTTTAAGGTTTGAAAATTAAATTCGGCATTGTTACCAAATTTAATTTGCTCTGGTAAAACTTTCGATGGGTAAGGTAAGCTGAGGTAAGAACATTTTTCCAGCATCAAGAAAAGATAACGCGGCGTACCTGCTCACTAGACGTAATTTCATTGGGTATTAATCAATTGAGTTTCGCGTCTATCTGCCACCCAAATTGGTAGCTTATATTAACTTACGTGGTCTAGCATGCAACTATTACTGTGCCTTTTAACTACAACACTACAATTTTTGGTACATAATATAAGCATAACGAACGAAAGAGGTGTGAACGCATCTCTTTATATAAAAGCGACTGCGGCATATTTCAATTTACAAAATATCATGCAAGTATGATGTGTGACCGCGCACGCAATGTAACGACGGCCAACAGTAGGGACATGCATGTATCATTCATTACCCAGTAAAAAGGTTCCGTAACCGACAAGTGACAAGTGGTTCTAGTGCCTTGATCTACTTAGTACCTAAACGAGTCGAGATGACGAAACTATTAGTTCCCACGTTTGCGTCTGACAGCCCCTCCGCTCGCAGTGAGCTAATAAGAAGACCTCTGACATGGCTTCTTGTAAAAGGCGCTTGCTTAATGTAAAACCAGGAGGGAATCCGCATTATTCTCATAATAATATATATTATTTTTTCTAACTATATGCTCTAACAGTGTGTAACATAAATATTTAACAGTGTGTAACAAACCCCCCTAGCGTAAATTGCGATAATACACAGAGGATATAAAAGTAATTCAGGAATCTATGTACATCTGCAATGTACCTACTATCGTATCCATTTGCAATCAGTAATCACTATTCTTAACCCTAATTACTTCCTCATTATTACTCGTAATACTCGTAGAATTTACTCCGCACCATCAAAATAAGTATATTACAAAATATTGTTATCTTACCATTAGGTAAGCACTTAACATCGTTATATCATCCCGATTATGTGTAATTCGCTGTTGAAAATTAAATATAAATATTTGTGACTTGTTTACGTTCTCCTTAATGGTATTTACATTCAGACAACCAGTCTATATTCTAGAAAGTTTTTGATTCTCGACTAGTTGCTATGAGGACAAACTGTTACATTTTATCGAAATCATTACAAAACAAAATAGCCACACCTATTACTTAACCAACCTGACACATATTTTACTCTTACCGTAGTGACAGTGACGTTTACTGATAGACACGTTATAGTTAAACAAAACCCCTTGGACCAAGTAAATAAGGACTGATTACTTGTCACTAAAGCTGAAGCCAAGACCGAAAGATCAACCAGAGATGTAAAAGTCCCTTTCTAATTGGGTGACAATGAGATTTTTGCAATATGGGACAGTCAATGTCGTAATCTTACATACATCACGCTTAAATTCCCAGATGGGTTGGTTAGAGTATTTTTATGCACATTTAAAAGTTAAATTTGATCATCTACAAGCGTATAAATCTTATTTACTTCAATCAGTAAATTCAAAGCGCTTTACAAATTATTAAAAATTAGTCGTCCATTTCTCTTGTTGAAAATTATCGGATAACTTATGTTAAATAAAACGAGTTTAGCTCGACATGTTTCAGACTAATTCGTAGCCCTTCATCTAGGAGCTAAACTCGATTTATTTAACGTCCGTCCGATAATTTTAAACATGAGTGAGTCTCACGGTACCTAGTTTAATGCATAACGTCCATTTCTCTGTTTATTCGATTGTCAACTTCTGTTATATGGGGGTACATACACACACATACATATACATGGGGGTATAAACCGTGACCAATTTCACAATTTCTTGCCGTTTTTTAGCATAATTTAGTTTCCTTATCTTAAGTAGTTGGCTTATCTGTTAATATTGTAGGCAAATAACGTGGCTATCACAAACTATATGAAACATAATATAATCATATAATTACGCCTATGTTCCCAGATGGGGTAGGCAGAGCACACGAAACGTGAAATAGACATAACAATGCGTATGACTATTTCACGCTTCGCAGCCACTTCTAGCATTATAGTTTAGGTTGAAAACAGATGGAAGAGGTAGGTAGCATAATAGTGTCAGGTTGTCAGCCTGTCGCTTAAAGAATACCTAAACTAAACCCATGTCCTTCCTTAGTCGCCTCTTAGGACATCCACCGAAGAAATGGAGAGTTCCTAGACCCGATACCACACGGGACCACGGGATATGAAATATAAATAATTTTGTAAAGAGGTATGGGCAAATATTCTGGCCACAGAATTTTTTATTTTATTTTTAATATTCTTATTTTTTTCAATAACTGTAATAATAGTAAATAATGATGTTCTCGCAACAGAGTTAGGCATTTCGTAATCTATACAAATATTACAATTACTAGTAATTAGGAATCATTGTCAATTCCAAATTACTGGAATTGATGACCAGATTACTTATGAAAACAGAAAACCGTTTTTCAATATACGCAATTTATACCGTTTAAAGTATTTTACATAAAAAAACAATTTTATTTCAGCGACGTTAACGAAATTGACACATTGAAAAGGTTTGGCATTTAATTGAAGTAGTCTAGTCTGTAGTAATTTTACTTAAGTATTTGATTACCCAAGATTTAAGATTACAGCAGCGGTTTATAATGCCGATTCCAAAGAAATGAATTACAAATGTAATCACAGGAGACTATTACAGTAATTTTGATGACCTAGGTAATGAATTACTGAAGAATCACAATTACTTGAATGTAACCGTGTAATTAATTCCAATAGTAATTGATTACGCCTAATACTGTCCCACAATGCAAAAAATCATGGTCAATGTACGGATTATAGCGACTTAAAGGGTTACCATTACAAAAAAGTAGACTTGATAGTGAATATGTTGTCTATTAAATTAAGTGTATATTAAAATCAAATAAATTAATGCGATTCTAATTCTTTGACACAAAACCGTTAAAATAAAATTATTTTATGAATTTTTCAGGTAAGTTTCTTGAGTGATGTTTTTTTTTGACGTAAAGATTTTTTTAGGCTGGCAAGATTGGCATGAGGAGTGAGCGAGACAAACTGCTCCCTTCTTGCTGGCTCACCTGTCCTCAACTTGCCTCTATGTAGTATTTCCCAAGTGCGCAATCATGTTAAGGGCCGATAGGACCTTCTTACATCAATGCAAAACCCCAAACGTATACGGGTTCATGTCATGACACTATCGATAGTAATCACATGCGGGAATCGATCGCAACTATTTTTACTGTCATTTTTGAGTGCTTCAAACGCACCTATTAAATATCACGTAATCATAGCAATAACTTATACAATACAATTTGTATTTGCGTAGTTTATTCTGTAAGAATATGACATGTTATTAGAAGCCTTCAGCGGTAGAATTAATAACTGCGCCGCCACGCGCTCGCCGTAATGTTACGACATATTTAATTACGGATAATCTGATCGCAGTTATGTACGTACTTATACATACCAACATAAGGATTACGGATATACAGCTCGGATACTTGATTGTGTCTTCGATGAGTTCAGGCTACGTTAGACTTAGCAACATTAAATACCAATGTAGACGCAAAAATAAAGTATCCTAAGCAACCTACAAGTATGTAAGTGAAAGTGACAAGACTGTCTATGTAGTGAAACTTGGTTAAGAACAGTGCATAGGTATTTCGTGTTTTAACTTGTCAATTGTTATTTCCTTTTTATTATTTTGCAACCAGGTAAAAACAGCACCCTAGTACTAATACTTCGCTGAGTGTCGGTCTGTCTGTCTGTCAGTATGCTTTATGTATATATCAAAACTGTTATAACTAGGCAGTTGAAATTTTTACAAATTGTGTAGTTATTTATTATACCTACAACAAAGACTGAAGAAAACTGTCAATGGCACGAAAACCTTCATGCGCGAGTCCGAGTCGCACTTGACTGGTTTGATTTACAACGTTTAAAACATTTTACCATTCTAGTACTGCCGCAAGTTTTCATGCGATTCTTTTTAAGGCGATAATCTTTAGTTTCACCAAATTCGGATCACGAGTTTCGAAAATATCGAAGTTTGAAACGGACACGTTGGGGATTTTCCAACTGTTTTGAGTTGGTACTCTTGGTACGGTTACTGAATTTCGACCTATCTAGTTATAGTGATCGAAACATATCGAAAATGCTGCGCAGGTATGCTGCGTTGGTTTGGGCATGTGGAGAGAATGGATGAAGCAAGGGTATATAAGCAAATTTTCAAGGTAAGTCGGTCGAGGGCGCCCTCGAAGAACGTATAATTATATCGACCAGATCGCCGACGTGCTAAAGGGAGGCCAAATTAAGAAACCGTCGAGCGTGTATGACGAGAGTGATGAATGTTAGTGAAGCGAAAGAAGTATGTCAGAATAGAAGCGAATGGCGCTCTGTGGTCTCTGCCTACCCCGCAGTGAATAAGGCGTGACAGTTATGTATGTATGTATGTACATATCGAAAATATACGATGTTGCAACTTGTAACTACATTTTTAATTAAAATCCCAACCACCAGCCGAAACCAATTACAAGGATAACGTGGCTAATATTTTCTTAAGCTCTTGTGAGCTTATAAGAAGATTGCTTAGGAACGTGGTCAGGTTCAATGGTTGGCTTTATTAAGTAGACTCCCAGTGTGCGTGACTTCATGAATCTTCCCACGCGCTGGCTGAGACGCAAAGTAGGTATATGTTTCCAAAACAAGAACATGTTGTTTAAGACAATCTTCAGACATTCAATCTCATGCCGAGCGCACAGTAGAAAAACAGGATCACGTACGTCTATGGAACCTTTTCTCAAATAAAATTTCTTTATTGGCATATCAAATCTATGAATACATTTAGATTTGTACATTGGCAACATTTCACAATTATTTGCAATAAAATTTACTCAATATTATTGAGCTACTTCACGTACATAATTTATATTAAAAACCACCTTATTTCTATATTCGATCTGGCCGTTGGTAACGGCCCGTTGGTCGCGGCTCCGTCTGTCTGTGTAGAATTAACTACCCTGCGTGCTCGAGTCCAACTTAAATTTAATAAATGCGCTATTTCGGTATAAAAAGTAGCCTAAATCCTTTCTAGGGACTCACAGTATTTTCATACACAATTTTGTCGCGATCGGTTTAGCGGTTGAAGCGTGTAAGAGTAACAGACAGACGGACAGAGACAGGCGAAACGACAGTTAGAATAACTTTCCTATTTATAATATTTATATGGATTAGTATGAATCTAAAAAAAACTGAAATGAAAATATAACAAGACAATCATTTATTGCTTGCTATCAGAGGTTACCAATATCTGTTACGTAAGTAACTAAATATTCTTCTCTGAAACCTTGCAGGCCACCACGGTATATTAAGTTATCGTAAGTCATAGGACCGATAAAACGACTTACGGGAAAATATATCTAGTCGTCATAAATTTTATAAAAATGGATGACAAGGATACACATTATTAAACCAAACTTGTCCAAAGTTGTTAGGACTCTTGTCTTGAAATAACGTTTCCCCGGAAGCTTACATGTAGTAATCTCGATAGATCTGTTACTTTGTAAACGTGACTAGACTAGATTAGGGCACAATGAGCAGTGCTAGTTTCTTTCGTTATTAGTTTCTGCCTTCGACTTCTAGATTAGACTAGTATTTTGAAGAACTGTTATACTCTTTGTCAAGTTTCATTAAAATCACTCTCTCCACTCTAACCACTACCGTTTCGTTTTTTTATATCGTTAAAAATAGTGAAATTACTAACCGAACGTATAGTAGCAGAGTTGGAAGAGCTGCGGCGCGAGCGCAGTGAGCAGGCCGAACAGCGCCTGCGGCAGCTCCGTGGCCAGGAAGAGCCCCAGCAGCGCCAGCAGCATGCGCGTGGTGCGGTCCGTGCGCCCGCCGCCGCGCTTGCCCCCGTCCTCGTTCAGGCGCGCCTTCTCGCCCTGCACATTCATAATAATATTATAATAACTATCTTTTGCCCGCGGCTCCGCTCGCGTTAAATTCGGGGTATCACAGAAGAGATAGCACACATACCAATTTATACCTTTCTACATTGAAAATTTCCACCCCTCACTTTAGGGAAATGGGGGTTCTGTAGAGACAAAAAGTAGCCTATGTCACTCTCCATGCCCTAAACTATCTCTACCTAAAAATTTACGTCAATCCATCGCACCGTTTAGCCGTGAAAGACGGACAAACAAACAAACAAACACACTTGCACATTTATATATTGGTACGGATCCCTAATAGTTAATAGTAATATAGTACGTGTGGTGCCGGGTTAGAACAGCACCTCCCCCTTTCTTCCCGTGGGTGTCGTAAGAGTCGACTCTGGGAAAGGGTTAGTGTATTGTGGGCGATGGGCTAGCAACCTGTCACTGCAATATCACGTTTAACCATCTGATTACCCTGAAAATGCTAAACGTGGCACTGGATTTTTGAATTCATGTGCTCTGCCTACCCCTCATGGGAATACAGGCGTGAGAATATGTATGTATGTATGTATGTAATATAGTAGTCCCCGTGTGGTGCCGGTTTAAAATAACACCTCCCCCTTTCTTCCCGTGGACGGTGTCGTAAGAGTCGACTCTGGGAAAGGGTTAGTTTAGTGTATTGTGGGCGATGGGCTAGCAACCTGTCACTGCAATATCACGTTTAACCATCTGGTTACCCTGAAATTGCTAAACGTGTCACATTCATTATAATATTACAATCCATTATAGTTGGGTTGGGTACTTACGTGACTGCCGCATGATAAAAGGCAATAAAGGTAGGAGTGCAGTTTAGTAGCCACTTCTAGCGTAATTTATTTAGGTTTAAATACAAATAAGATAAGAGGTTGCTAGTCTGTCGCCTAAAGCATACCTGAACCTATTTCCTTAGACGCTAATATTACTGAAGAAGTGGCTACGAAGCGTGAAATAGTCGTGGTTTAGTCTATGTCACATTTTGTGTGTTCTGCCTACCCCATTGGGGAACACAGGCGTGATTGTATGTATGTATGTATGTATTTATACAAACATAATATGTTCATTGGCTTAATAAAATTAATGCCTTAGTCAGTTCAATTCCTAATCATTATCGTTTACACTTGTCTCTATCTCTTCATAGGAGGCTTCATGCCTTCGCGTCATAAGCGACAAACGATTTTTTGACGGACGATTTTTATCTACATTGTGTAATATAAAATTTTACCGTAGAACGAAATTTATGTTCCGTCATATAATTTTAAGACCGTTGTTAAAATGTAAAAAACCGTTGACAAACAACAGTTGTTTACTTACTGCATTATATTTAGCTTGCTGAGGCGACTGGCATGACAAATATCCCATCTTTATTACGTAAGTATTGTATTTTTACATACAAAGAAAGTAGACACCCTATACTTCACCTATTTTGCTTTTATCTGCCGAAATCTTCAATAATTACCTACTAGGTGTCTACCATCTATTTAAAAACATGCGAAATTAGTATGATGCTTGTAAGTTTTATGTTGGAGTGATTTATATGCCGGCTGTACTCCTACAAATCCTACGATTATCTAAACACACATGATGTAGAAGTGTCTGTAGGTATGTATTAAGCAAGGTACATTCGCAATCAGTTTAAAAAAATGAAAACCCATCATAGAACCTTGTTTCCGTATGCGGCGTAACCTTTTTTTTGGTAACACTTTGTCACTTATGTGACGTATTGTGTGAAAAAGTTCCTTGATGGCTCAGTTTAATTAAGTTATTCGACTCTACCTAGTGTTAATACATACATTAAAGCATGCGTAAGCGATTCGGTTCTTAATCTATTTTGACGTGTTGTCGATACAACTGTAATCTTTAATTGGATGGGGTCCGGACTCCGGGAGAGCATAAATTTTGGGACGACTTTGCTCTCCGATTCTAAACCATAAATCATCTTAATAACGTGAGATAAATCACCTCGAAAATGTCTCATACATTTTTGATATTGAAGTATAAAAGGGTGATATATAGTGCACCAATAGCCAGTAAAATATAAAACGCAAGAAATCGGTGTAAAATATGAGACAAGTTTCTGTGCGACTGTCTCTGGGAATTAGAGGCGGTAGCGGGGGGAGGTAAACGTCATAGCGACGGCAACTGACTGTTTTTTATTCTTTCCGTTACGGAAAAGGCAAAGGCCAAAAGCCATACTGCCAAAAAACGACAGCAACCGAATGCCATTGTCAGCATCGTGGACGGATTCAATATCTACTCCGCCCCCGCCACCGCGCCTGGCACCTATGGCCGGTCGCGCACGAAGCTGTCGAACTGTTACTAAATCGTTCTTATTATTGATTGTTCAAAACTTTCTTGCTAAATTGCGTATGAAATAGAGACGTTCGCAATAAATTATTGCTCACAATTTCAACAGCTCAGATTAAAATTTTCGTTTTTGCCGGTGATATTATTCTTAATGGCAGAATCGTTGAATGATTTCAATAAAATTGTTTTCATACTTAGTATTGTTTCCTTTCAGGTTACCATTGGAAGCGATACATTCGAAGTTGTTGACCACTTGGACAGATTGTCTAGGCAACCAGGTCCAACTTTGACAGAGAGATCGTTTGGAGAATCCAACTCGGATTGCCCGCATTCGGGAAACTTTACGATATCTACTCGTCTAAAATTCCACAATGTTTGAAGACAAGAGTCCATCTAAGATCAATGCGTACCTACTCCCAGTGATGATGTACGAGTCTGAGATGTGGTCATTGAGGTCTTTTGGAAATAGTCTTAGTCATAAAAAGGGGTATGGAGAGAGCTTTTCATGCTCGGAGTTTCTTTGCGTGACAGAAATAACTCCTTGAATCTTAAAAAATGTCTACATTGAACTGGCAATGCAATTGGCAGCAAAGTAGACAACCGTTGGAGGAAAAAAATATTGAGTCGCGACCACGAAACGATAAACGCCACATTGGCAGGCCTCCCAATAGGTGGACCGACGACATCGCTTTAGTTGCGGGTAAACGGTAGTTAGGGGTAGGTACTGAGTTGTAATTCATATTAATTGTCGTTCTAAATGTGAAGCTTTTCTGCAACACTGTATTTACCTACGTTTTGCGGTTGATGATGGTAATAATAATAACTTTCTACAAATTAGGAATTAGAAAACTAACATAAGGATAAATAAAATCGTTTATATCATTATTTTTTTTAGAAATTCAACAGGAACTCTGATTTCGAATTCGCTTGCAATATTGTAGCCGTAGCTTTATAAAACCCCGAGTCTAATTTTAAACACAAAACAAAAATTACACATTAACTCTTGCTACTGAAATTTGCCTGATATGCCTGTGTTGCCGAACACTTTGTGATTGTGACTTTGTACTGAATCAATGTGATATAGATATAGACGAAATGATGATCCCTTTTATTAATGGTTTTACTACACAAAATATGCCATTGATGGCTCGATGTCTATAAGTTTTCGCTTTGATTAACGAATAATTTGTTTGAATTTAATGTGTTAAAATTGTATTTAATTTGGTTGCAATATCCTTTAAAGTGAATTACACATAGATATATGGTAATGTACGATTGCATATTGTATATTTTATATCCATAGAAATACAACTCCAATTTTAGTACGTACGAACTTAAAATTTTCATGAAAAGTTTTAATTTACCTCATTCGTCGTGATGGCTGACTTCTTCAACAGTTTCTGTCGTCTTCTGTCACTCGATTTCATTTTTATTATTAAACATACACTCAAAATTGATAACACTAAACAAGGTATAAGTTTTATAAATACACTGTAAATCCAAAATATCGCAGTCAATAATGTTTTATTACTGGTCATAGTAATAGCATACTTGGCCGCTGCCTGGGACGTCACGTTCACTACACTAGTGCCGTTCATCGTCACGTTCCCACTCCCTGCACTGGAAGTCAAGACTTCCGTAATATTCATAGCAAAATAAGTAGGAAGACACAACACTGGACACACGAGATAAGCTAAAGTTATAGCTATATTGGTGTTTCTTTTACTACAGAACGTTCTATTTATCTGTGGAAATTTGATCGCGATATATCGCCATATCGCGAGTGTGATCGTCAGCCATATTGAAATGGTGTGCAACGTTTGACTGAAGATAGCGTGGAAGTATACGAAGACTGCGGAAGCATAGGAATTCCTGGTCTGTTCGGACCCAATTTTGATGTATATGAGGCATGCGAAGGGTATGTAGTCGATCATGACGAGAAGATCGGCGAAGGCGAGTCCTGTGAGAATGGAGTTTGTGGATGAAGCCATCTCTTTGCGGCTGAGCACGGCGATGTTGACGGAGTTGGCGACGGAGCCGAGCACGCACACAACCAGTGCGATGTAGCCGTGAATTTGCGCGAAGACGTCCCGGAACCCGATCCCCCAGGGGTCGCAGTAGGCCGTCGACATGAGCGCTTCGCCGCCGTCTCCGCCGCCCTCGCTCGACATCGTGGAGTGGGTCGCTTCCAGTCACGAAGGCTTCTATCTTTATTCGTCCATGCGCGTGATTTCAGATCTGAAAAACAAAACACACTCGTTCATTTCTATCTATATCTGCCGTATCTACGTCTGCGTTTCAATAATAAATCTAGGTGATTTGAAATTCATATTATAACTAAGTATGCATAACTTCACAGTAAAATAAAAATGGACTACATCAGATTTTATTTAGTTGAGTGAAATCATCAATCAAATATTTTCATATTTTATTTGAAGCAGCTTAGACTTTGATGTCCTATTACTCGCATTACTTATCTATAAAGCACTTGCGAATTAACGAAGTTAACAATTTCAAAACATCATAATAGTTTAAAGCTTTGAAGTCTAATCCTCTGGCTGTCTTGCGAATATCATATACATGAATATTACATAACGACACAATCAACAGCACTATCAGGGAGACAGCCAACGGGTCCGCAATTATGTCTTAGACTATTGCTTAACTCGACTTTATATGCGAATAGAGTCGCTCTGCCAAGGGTTGCTGGAAAAATGTGCGGACATTATCATTCTCGTCGGCTATTATTCAAGCCTTTACGGCATTATATTGAGGCCGGATGACACATGGCAGGGTCTGTGCTGATAAAGAAACATCGTATGGGCAGTTGGGCAGTAAAGGACAACCCACGAACGACTGGAGATAAAAGTTCAGGAGAGATTAAATTAAATTAATTATCTTCAACTTTGGACTAAGTAGGCATATACTAGGTAACGTTATACTTGTTATAGGATCAAACACGTCATACAATTTGAGATGTTAGTATGGTATCTGTCAGTGGCTGTTTCAAGCTTACTACCTGTCACTTATTCGGTGTTTCGAAAAGATAATAGGTTACACAAATGCTTACAGCGGATCTTATGAAAGGCAAGTTTACGTCTAGCTATAGTCAACTTGTAATAGCATTAATAAAACTGTTACTACGCCGCCATCACTTTTTTACTGTCCGGTTACGGTGACACAATATGATAAATTGATAATATGAAAATGATACATAACCATTATTGAATAAATATTTTTCTGATCAACATAATTGCTAAAATATTTTTAATAACTCTATGGGTTCAATAAATGATAACTGTCCCGGATAAAATGATGATTTACGGCTTTAATTAATTCCGCTTCCCTCATATTTTTCACTACAATAACCCTCCGTCAAACGTTAAAATACATTTTTCACGCACATAAGCCCAAGCTCCGGACAACATACGGCCGCTAGACACCAACATACACATTTTGCAGTAGGTATCGTTTTTTCCACAGAGGATTGTTTCACGTTTTGCACAAAGTCAGCGTGACAGGATGATTAATTGGTGAGCAAACTCCGCGGATCCCTTTGCTGTCTTTAGAGATCACGTTGCAGGCCGATGGGACGAATGTACTTATCGCGTACTTGCAACATACTCGTACATAATTAATTAATTATACTTTTAAGTCTAGCCGTGACTATGGTCGCTGTTACGCGATAGTATTAAGAAATAAATAGATTAAGCCACGCTAAGTGATAAATATCTATTACTAAGAATCGGGAAAGTTTAGAACATTTAATTTATTTGCACTTACTTAGTAAACACTTATTCCTCAAATCCTCCTAGGTATCCCTACTGAATGGACTTTAGTGAAACTTTACAGAATCACGTCGCACACATTAAATTATCGCTACTAAAAGTATTAGGTATTAATTTTACGCACATGAAGTCGCGTACTGTACTTAAAATTTTAACAAGGGCAAAGACCTAACAAAACACAATTCTGAGGAACAAGACTAATTCCTAGTATGAGCAAATCGCTTTAGTCCATAAAACGAACCCATTAGGGCTCAAAGTAAATCCAATCTAATTCTAATTAGCAAACACAAATGAAGGTGTGCTAACTCCGCAGAATTACTTAAGTCCACCAAATAAACGGGACACCTCTCTACATTATACAGGTGTATAGGCCCGCCGCCAAACAGGCAATGCGATAAATTTCCGTGACCACAGTACACTTATCTATGTAATTGATTTTTTCAATATCACCCCACTGCAAGCATATCAGATGGAAAGTGGAGGTAAACCGGCCTGTTATTAACAAATACCCAAGCGGCGCTACATCCGATCTTATGCCTAAGTTGATAAAAATAAAATTCGTTTAAAAAGAGAGTGTCACAATTTTAATTAAAAAAACAATTACCTATCGGATGATTTACCACACCTTTTACAAACCCTACATTATTTTTCACATATTTGTTGATGCTATGAAATTCTTTGATACATTTTAGTCATATTCACATATTAAGGATCATTTGTTAATCGGTTGTGATTGCCTAGGCTATGTTGCCTTTAACTACCATGTGTATTGATCAGCGCCTGAATCTTTGACATTATCATTTCAAACTTTTAAAGGTTGTATGGATTTTGATCAGTAACTTTAAATGTACTTATTCGTTTTAAAACAAAAACTGTTTTTAGTAGTTTTGTACACATTTAGTTTAGAGTACCTAAGTATGTACATAGATAGATTAGTACGCGATCATTGCAAATAGTTTTAATGGAATATGTTTCATGCTGTGTTGTTTCCGGCAGTGAGGGCCAGTTTATAGATGTATCGAATTTTTTTATATTTTGTACAGGTCTAAGAGCAAATCAACCAAAAGCAGAGCGGAATTATCCTAAACGACTTGCTGACTAAATTAATTATACTAAGTTGCCCAACTGCGTAATCTCGAGTTAGCAAACTTGTTTTGGGCTTGCTTTTAGTCGACAACGAAGAGAAGGTAAGGGCTATAGTGCCCTTTGTGAAGCGAATCATTTAGGCCTTTGATACGAGACCGTTCTTAGTTTAAGGATATCGTATTATCGGGTCAGCATTTCTAGGTTACGAAACTAAATACACTTTGCTTAAAACGAGCTGCGACTGTTTGTATTTTTTTTTATTTTGGGTGTCTTGAAAACGGGTACAATTTCAATAATATTTTCTAAATGACCGTTTTGAGGCATATTCTAATAAAGTTTCACGCGTAGACAGCGTACGCTCCCGCCTTTTAAAAACTTTCCTGAACTTTTAAAAGAGATATTTAGTTTTAGTAGTTTTCCTAACTTTCCTTCATATGGAGACTATTCAAGTCCCAAACATCTATCGAACAATAAAATATGTATTAAATAGTTTAAAAAGTTTGTCTTAACAGTTGAAAAAACAGAAATTATTTCCTGTGATTTTTACGTTCACTTCAATAGAACAGACTTAAGTCCAAAATTATTAAACAGCTTTTTATTTAAATAATCTTAATGTAGTCTGTAAATAATTTCAGCATTCATAAACGTAGTTAGTCTTGCCTTGTCACGTTTTGTGTGCTCTACACCTACCCCATTTAGGAAAATAGTCATGATTATGTGTTTGGGTAGAATTAACTAACTACTATCACATTGGAAGAGGAATCATTTAACAAACTATTCAGCATCACACTTGACAAGATTTTAAATAAAAGTAAGTAAGTTCGCTCATAGCTTTTTCCACGGCTCTCCTATATAATAGAGTAATAGATAAAAATATATGAAACTACCTTTATAAGCACGCTACACCTACATACGCAAATTGCCTAAGTAATTGATTGCATTGCATAACAAATGTATAGCTTTTTAAGACGATCGTTATGATAAACTGCTATCTACTTGTCAACACGCTGACGAAGGTACTTAATCAACTACGGATCTCTAATAGTAATGCCATTAATAGGCCGTTAGAACTGAAATAAACGAGCTAGTAGAAACATCAAGTAGCTATCATATAAGTCGAGTTAGTCTGCAATTCTGTTGCAAACATGTATCGTACTTAGTAACGTGAGAATGTTTCTTCCGTTGCTCCCATATGGAGTGTGCACACTGTTACAATTACATTACCTACGAGTGGGGAGGTTTAACGGTACGGCAAAGCGCTGCGCTGCAGCGGCGTATAATCCCAATGCACAGTGTTGCGGCGGTAGGAAAAAAACGAAAAAAAAAAAAAATAGGTAGATCAAATACAAACATTATTTATTGAACTTATTTTAATAATGTATCATATTATGCCAAAAACGAGGGTACTTTCTTACAGAAACATTGCTAAAACACTTGTCAAAGTTTAACAATTTATTTCTGAGACGTTTAAGTGATTTCGAGTTGGGTGTTTCAAACTTTGATTTTTGGATACAAACTATACTATTATTATAATTGTAACATGGATTCTGTAGACCAAGGTATTGTCTTGTAAAAACGTTTTATCTAATTGAAATATTACAAACATTTTATAAAATACGGAATATTTAAATGCACAGCTTAAATACAGGTGGAAATTTTTCTTCTATAGACCTTTAAGTATAATATTCCACTTCGTGCCGCCATAAAATGTTAGTGACAGTGAAGTATTGACCTTATATTACTGGAATATAAAACGCAAAGTTGCGACTTTTTGCGAACTTTAACTGTAATAATAATTGTTTACCGCAGGGCATATTGTTGAAGTAAGCCGTGAGGAGCAGGTAGCGGTTATATTTCGAGATTCATCGAAAACTTTGGACAGAAAATGCACAAATTTATTAGGATTTGTAAAACAGAAGCTAAATTACCCGCCAGAATACCAAAATGAAGTAAAAGGAAAGGTATCGACTTCCGTCTGTCCGTCTGTCACCAGGCTGTATCTCACGAACCGTGAAAGCTAGAGAGTTGAAATTTTCACAGATGATATATTTCTGTTGCCGCTATAACAATAAATACAAAAATAATAATAATAATAATAATTAAGGGGGGCTCCCATAGAAAAATGTGTTTTTTTTTCGATGTTTTGGCTCTATTTAAATAACTGTAACAGGTAAATACTTGAAATGCTCACATCATATTTAATTAAATATTTACTTTAAAAGGAAGTAATTAAATTAAAATAAAATTAGTATTTAAGGGGGGCTCCCATACAAAAAAACCTGATTTTTTGCTGTTTACCTTATAC
>BHDV01011644.1:166847-198787 GCA_005406045.1 Adoxophyes honmai
TTTTTATGTATAATCCTTCATTCTGTACCACATAAAGATAATTAGTCAACAATAAACCTTAAAAATAATTTCGTCCCCTACCTACTATGGAGCCGCAACACTGTGCAATGTTACTTTGTTAGCCAGCTCACTGTTTGCAAACGTTTCTTGGCTATTTAATTGTCGCCTCGTCTTTCCTTGACAGGCTAAAAGCAGTTCGTTGTTACTTTTCTCCATTAAGAAGTGACTTCCGTGCAAGGATTTTTGCTACATATCATCAAGCACCGCATCGTTGGAATATGTAAATATTGACCCAGCGCGAAAGGATCTTTATTTAACGAAAACAAACAGTAATACTTAATGAAAAAATACCAGTGTGACTTATACCAAACAAGCTCTAGAACCATTCCTAAATTAAGAGGATCAGGATTTCATATTTTTGGCTGAAATATGAAACAATACAAAAGAAATAAAAATAAATCTTTCTCTCCAATCATTTCAACTGTAGTATTCAAGTTTTCTTATAAAATGTACATATACATATTCCCACGCCCGTATTCCCAAGAGGGGTAGGCAGAGCACATGAATTCAAAAATTCAGTGCCACGTTTAGCAACTTGAGGGTAACCAGATGGTCAAACGTGATATTGTGGTGACAGGTTGCTAGCCCATCGCCCACAATACACCAACCCTTTCCCAGAGTCGACTCTTACGACACCCACGGGAAGAAAGGGGGAGGTGCTATTCTAACCCGGCACCACACGGGTACCATTATAAAATGTAACACAAACAAAACGATTTATTTCTTCCACAAGATGTAATCTGCCAGCTAGCTTCCCCAAAAAAAAAGGTTTGTAATAATTTTGAAGGAATGATGTTCCTTAAAGGGCTACATTTAATAGGAGAAGACCGAAGGGCACTCTCTCGTCGCGAAGTTGTCATGTTTTCGGGCGGCCGAGCCCCCGCCGTAACAATTACGCTGCTAACAACTTCTTGTTTCATAAAAAGCGCAATGAGATAACATGTTATTAATGCTCCTGCACAAAGGGAAGGACGGCAGCGCGGCCTTTGTCGAAGCAAGTCAACGGTGACGGTTCAGACATTTTTATGTTTTAACGACGCTCTTCTCAGACAAATCGAGTTATTCCGCTAAACTGGGTCCGTTCCGGGACCTTAACTGTTGCGTTAAATTTAAGTATCTTCATTTGGCGTTACCGGCTACCCGCTCGGAATGGACCGAGGAGAGAGGACTCCTTTATGGGTCGTTATTATGCATGGGTGTTCTTGCACTGACGTTGGGTACAATAATCATAAGTCGCAAAGGAATTTCAGCCTTAGTTGAACGTACGTTGAATGAACACCTACTTAAAAAGCTACCTACATATGCGAGTATGAACACTATTGAAATAGTGTATGGTATCGTTCGTATCCAATGACGCATTAGATATTCAAACTTAACATAATAAATTGAAGGTACTGCAATAATTTACACAAATTAAATTAGTTCCAACTATGTTGGCGACTTTTTAGATTGGCTGGGGCACGTGCAGCGAATGGAATCAACCCGTTTGCCACGTCGTCGCGTCGTGTCATGTTGGGTGCTGTTGCTGAAGCAAAAAGATGAGCAGGCAGACCATTGCTCCGCTTCAAGGATTGCGCTAAACGGGACATGAAAACGTTTAATATTGACCATCGTTATTAGGAGATGCTCGCAACGGACCGGAGTAAATAGAGAAAAACGATCGTGGAGGGTCGTAAAACCCATGATGAGTCATGGTTCCGGACTTTGGATGAGAGGGCCAGGAGACATCAAAGCAGCAGTTTACCACCTGCTGCAATATTCTACTGCCGAGCGTGCCGAAAACCTTGCCGCTCCCGCATCGGCTTATACAGCCACGAGAGAAAGTGCCTGTCAGACACTACTTAAAGCGTCTGTTATAGACGGAAGAGGCCATTGATGTAGGCGACTTAGGTTTTGCTTACATACATACATACATACCGTCACGCCTCTTTCCCACAGGGGTAGGCAGAGACCACTTTATTCCACTCGCTACGATCCTGACATACCTCTTTTGCTTCATCCACATTCATTAGGTTCTTCATACATGCTCGTCGATTTCGGGTACTCTTGACCTGACCTGTATATATATACAGGTTTTGCTTATTATATGTATTACTCAACAAATAGAATTATTTATGTTCACATAAACTCATAGCGAGAAATAACTTTGGCATTCCTCAAAACCATCTGATTCCTCTGGGATTTCCGTCAGGTTCTTTAGAACTATGGGCCATTGGGAAGATACCAATAAATAGTCGGTTTCCTTTATAATTTTTACCTCTGCTAGTTATCAACGTATGTGAGAGATAAAAGGGTGCATCTGATGCCATGAAACTGAATGGGGCGGAAATCAGAAAATGCTATTGTGACCACTTACAGCGCTCGACTGACGTTGAATGGAGATTTCGAGCCGCAACTAGGTAAATAGTAGCTAGTAGGTGTCTTCGGTACACAGTTGTTATTCTATTTCATTTCACCACATTAAGTATGCATTCGTATGAATTACATTTCCGTATGTGAGTAGCGTGTGCGTGTGTGTGTGTGTTTTTGGTTGTGTAGGTAATAGGAACACGTAATACCCAATTAGATACAATTCTAATATTCGCCACACATAAATGTATGATTATGAATTTGGTATACTCGTACACTCGTTTGGTATAAGTACCTAACGTTGGAAGACGATCGCGGTGTCAGTCTTTAATCGAGCGAACTGAAGCCCACAAAAAGTAAAACCAAGTAATGGCTGAGAAAAAGATTAGACATTACGGGATACATAAATGTACACATGCCTCCAGTCAAGAAGATACAAGCTATTGTAGGTGTTACATTGTTTTATAGGAAGGCTTACTTAGTACCTACTTGTTAGCATCCGAAGCTTACTAAGTTAATGAACTGGCCGAAACAATCATATTCGAACCTCATTAGCTTCAAACCGCTATTAATTTAATTTTATATAAAACGTACAAAAATTCCGAAACCGTGCTAAAAATACTCAACAATAATTAAGTTGGAATTATTAATTTTCCAATTAAATTGTGTCGGAAGATACAAGGCTCATCTGAAATTCATTAGAAAGTATAAGGTTTCCCTTTTTGTTCCCGTTTGACCGGCAAACTTGATCGGTTCCTACTTAAAGAGGATTTCATTAACATTGTTATATTCCACGTTATTGAAAACGCAAATATTTTGCACCGATGGTTGTCAACGGAAGGGTTTTAAGAAAATACTGTAGGTACACGCCAAGTGAATGAAATTATATGACCCGCGACTTAAATTACCCGCCTAAATCCGCTCTTGAAGCACACACTAGGCACCCTGATCAAACAGATAGAGATACCTCGGGGTGTTTGGAGCCCCGAGATAACTTAGTTTATTTGTGTACACGCTATCACAAAATTGGCTTAGCGGGTTGGTTCTTTTCCGTATGGTAAATAACAATATTACGTATACGACTATTACCTCCGTTGGTCCAAATAAGCGTCTTGTTGGATCCACACACATTTTAGTAACCTAATAACGTATCTAGAGCTTGTAAAAGATCGCAAATATTTTCGTTTTTGCTGAGACTAAAAAGCCGAAATAATCACGATGTTGCATCGATTTTAAAACTATTTTGTTGCATGCAACCATAGAGGATAGAACCTATAGAGAAACAATGTTCGCAACCCCGGTCCGCAAATAGTTTGTTGATTTCAACATATTAAACGTCTCCGTCACTGTCACAGAAACTGTACAGAGCCAATAACCGTAGAGAAAAAGGCACTAGCGTTACGCGCGATCTTGGACCGGCCAATAAGAGCACAGCGATCACTTCAATTGTTTTACGGAATAATTTCCGAACAACCAAGATGACATTAGTACTCTATAGGTTCTATCCTCAATGCATGCAACCAACGACTTTTGTATCCGATTTTTTATATATATTTTTTGGAAACAAAAGGACGACTAAAATGAAATTAGTCGTGACCTACAATAGCTATAGTTATATTATAGTTATTGCATTTGTTTCAGAACTTTCCAAACGACATGTATTTATTTCCTAACAGTGAAAACGCTGGAAACAAATTGACGACTCACGAAAATATTTGTGAATTTACTATCCACAGTCGTAAAATAAAACTATAAACAGAAATTATTCTAGGATTTATAGGTATGTGTATGAACATAAAATATAGTTTTGACTAGATACATTTTCGTGTGCTTTGCTAACCTCACTTGTGGTAGGTAAAGTTTATAATAAAGTGATGATCTTTACCCAGTGTTGCCTGAATGTTATTATTTGCATTTTATTTTTGGTCTGGAATACATAAATCATTTTTATTTTTATTTCACTTATGTTCATGTAGGTCTACTGGAACAAAAGTTATACTTGTATAGAAGATACTTTCAATAAACTAAACACCGCCTTTATTTACTTGCGTCCGTTACATTAAACAGCAAAGAAAACAAATAAATTTCCAATACTTAAATATCAGTGAACCTTACTTAACGGGATTGATTGAATTTCTGAAGTGGAGAACAGCAAAAAGGTATTAGGGTAAAAGTTGAGTTCAACAGATTATGCTCCCCGCTCTTAATTAGAAATGGATTACTAACTTCTGAAAGCCACTTGATAGTATTATGGACTCTTAGAAGCAAAGAGGTCAGAAGACTACCGCCTCTGATGTAGGTCAGCGTTTCTCTGACAGAGTACCCTTAATATGTATATTCCGATCACGTGTCGTTGTCTCCAAAACAGAGGCCTACGCCTCCGGCGCCGCCGCGGTCTCGCACTAAGACTACGTAATTGTTATCCGATTACAAACAATTCCTCTAATTTGCATCGCTCTAAAGTAACAGTTTCAAGTGGCAGATAACAAAAGCACACAATGTACGTAACCATGAACATGACTTGAAGAAATTTTCAACGCCATATTTAATGCTGGGTTTTTAATTTCAATTGTCGCTGTACGTAACCAATAAATGAGTAGAGAATCGTTAAAAACATTGCTACTGTGATGAATTCTTTTGTTATCAAAGTAAAAACATGATTAAACGAGTGCGATATTTATGTATAGGTTGTAAAATTTAACATTTAACATTTCAATTATAAGTAGGTACGTATACTAATCTCTCCTCGAGGAAATATCTTACATTGATTGTTTTAGATAATTGAGATTTCTACAAAATAGTCTGCAAAGTCTGAACTATGGACGAAATGTGTGACGAAAGTTAGGCTCCTATTTACTGGAAAAGGTCGAATGAGACCCGGCCGCGAGTATGTCTACATAGCGTTTTACCAACTAGTAATGGTAATAAGTTACAAAGTCGTTGCCAAATTTAATTAATATTACTGTTATCGATAAAAAATATTTTATACGTTAGCTACGTATAAACTCTCACAATGACCTCACTGAGTTCGCAGCTGGCTCTTTGCGCATATATCTATAATGTACCTATACATAATTATATCTTACCCGAAGGCCTAATACTTTGTTAGAGACTCTAACGAATATGCTTAAAGAATCAAAGACAATCCAAGTCAATTTGTGTAGATCAATGAATATTGTCATATGATGTTTACTATAGTTCCTTAAAAGAAATTTACAACGGAACGAAACAACCGGGTGTTTCCACAGCTCCTTATTTCTTTCACTTTATATGTGCCGTTCCTTCTGATCTTAATCTGCAGCTGTAATCCCAACTCAAAGCCGAACCCGTCCTGAACTTGGCGGCAAAGAATATAAATAACCAAATGTTTAAAATATGCTGTTTCGGAGTAGGAAGTTCGTTGCTTTAAAATATATCTGCATTTTGACGAACATTATCGCGATTTATAATATAACTAGCTTTCCGTCCGCGGCTTCGCCCGCGTGGAACGCACAACTATAAGAAAACTTCTCGTTTCAAGCGACACACAGCGCCATCGATCTATCATCTATCGATCGGTCATCGATGGCTATCGATCTATCATCGATCGATATCGATCTATCATCGATCGATATCGATCTATCAAGCAAACTATATTTTTGTTTTCCCTCGGGAACATCAATTTTTCCGGGATAAAAAGTAGCCTATTATTTAATCCGGACTTCTATCTTTACGGCTGGAAAACTTCAAAGCAATCGGTTTAGTAGTTACGACGTGAAAGCGGAACAAACAAACAAACAAACTCACTTTCTGACTTATAATATTAGTAAGGATAAGGATATGGACTAACATTAGGTAGATAGGTATGTAGGTACTCTCGGCACTTGGATGTTTTGATATTGTCGTACAAAAGTGTATAGTTTTAGTAGTCATAGTGACCCTTTTCTATTATCTTTGGCGTTTTTATGTAAATCGTATACTTTCATATATTTCTATTTCTTCTGTGGATCTCGCGATCGACTAAAGATATAAGTTAAGGTATATTATAGATGACAGGCTAGCAACCTGTCACCACTCTACTTGATAACTTAACTTAGAAAAACCTAAAATATTTTGGGAGTGGCCACGAAACGTGAAATGGTCATGGTGTTGTCTATGTTACGTTTCATGTGCTCTGCCTACCTCAGTTGGGAATACAGGCGTAATGCGTGTGTACGTATTGTATTCTTTCATATGATTATACTAAGTTCAGTCAACAAGCTTGCCGTCAATATCAGCAGGTGTTATTTCAGTTACTTTCAAAGAAGCCCAAACAAAGCAACATCGGTCTAATACGCCATAAAGTTCAAAACAACAATCAAAAACATGGAGAAATAAGATGTAACTTAGAATAACTTATTACATAAAAAAAGTTGCTTTAATGAATATTCTTGTTAAAAAGTCGTGGAAACTGTCTTGTCAGTAAAGTTGCCCGTGCTCAACAATATGACTCGGTTTCCAAGTTAATTACAACCGCCGCTTAACAAGGAACAACATTTAAATACGTTTAGGGGAAGATGGGGTAGCCTCATACAGTTTTTTTACTTTGCCGTATAGAATTTTCTGTGGTATCAATATTTACATCAATTTATAAAAATCTCATAGTTTTGTTATCAGCCTTTATATTAAAAATACGTAATTTGTGTAAATACGCATGTGTGGCGCTCTGTAGAGGTGAATATAAAAAATGGAAAATGTATGAATGTACCCCCACACACGGGGTAGATTCATACGCGTGACAAAAAACACAAAAAATCGTTAAATGTTTATTATTAATCAATATAAAAATACCAAAATTCATCACTTAGTTGAAAATTGTTGATTTCTAATCTCTTCATCTCTTTATTTTTTCCAATTCTTCAATTCTAGTCTTCTCATGCGTATCCGTGTAAATTCTTGATTTTCCAAGTGGTCGACTTTATTTTTGCTTGTAATTTCTTACCATGTTCTGTAACACAAAATTATAACATCACTTCACCTGTAACACCTAAAAAAAAACGCGGGCCACATTTTTACTTGTACGAATGTACCCCGCTTACTGCTGTATGAATCCACCCCGTCATAAGAAAATGAAATAAAATTATTGTTTAAAAAAATCCAACCAAGAATACTGTTATTCGTGTATAATTTCACAAACTTGGCCCTTTTATCTTTTGAACAAATTAGTAATGAATAATCTATGTAACAGCTTTTACGGACAAAAACATGTTCAAAGTAAGGTTATAAAATTACTTACACGTGGCCGAATCACGTTCCGTGTTACCTCGTCGCGCGGTTCACACCGACTGCTGTCAAACTCCGTGAGTCAACGCACACATAAATAAGCTATGCAAACATGCATAAGTCCTTCATTCGATTTGCGCCTGCCAACCAATATCTCTAATGTATGAGGGTGCCCCCTGTATGAATCTACCCCATCTTCCCCTACCTAAATTAAATTTTCAATTTTACCCTGCAATGTAAATCACGGCAACTTGAGATACAAATTTATTTAATTTCCTCAAAACGAAATGGAGAGTTGACATCGACACCATATTTAAATGAAACCCAAATACAATTCAATCTGTTAGAAGTCACATTACAACGCTACAAAGTGGAACGTGAAAAATTAAGGTAATTCAATACATTAAATGGTCCATTTGTTTTGAGCTTAGTTCTGTGACGTGAGTTATAAGGTATTTAAGACGTATATATTTAGAATAGGTGCCTAACTCTGTTTGTGTCTGCGAAACGACGCGGAACACAAATGTTTTTGCACATACATACTCGTACCATACCTATACAAACGCCTGTTTAAATTCAAAAGAACTAATAAAATATGCTACACTACCTGCAAATTAGTAGGATTGCCAAACATAACTACACTACACTAACTTCAGCGCAACTTTAAATGTTATTTAACGTCGTGTTTAATTAGTGCGGCTAACGAGTTAAATTGTAATGTTAATAAATATGTTCGCTAATTAGAGGTAGTTGTTCGCTGGCCGTGGTACAGAGAGGTCCCTTGTAGGCATAATCTAGCCTCACAACGACCGAACCATGAACCTTTACCTAATCGTTTGAAAACGGGAGAAACTTAGGCGCTAGTTTTGCTTAACAAAACGTTTACTTTATCGTTTATTAATGTAATTAATGTAATAGTCTTAATGTATCAACTTAATAGCCTTTTTACTTAACAAATTATACGTCCTCTGTTCTTCGCATCTTGCATCAAGTATTACTGAAAAGTTATTTAATAGTTCTGTGAAATCCAATACAAAAAATGTACTTTATTGCCTGGTGTCGAATAAGCCTTGTCCACGCAGTCCGAAGCAATTAGTGTGATAGTTTGGGCGTGGAACTAAATCAAACAAAACACTTTCATTAATATTTAATTAGTCGCCCCGTGTGGTGCCGGGTTAGAATAGCACCTCCCCCTTTCTTCCCGTGGGTGTCGTAAGAGTCGACTCTGGGAAAGGGTTAGTGTATTGTGGGCGATGGGCTAGCAACCTGTCACTGCAATATCACGTTTGACCATCTGGTTACCCTGAAATTGCTAAACGTGGCACTGGATTTTCGAATTCACGTGCCTTGCCTACCCCTCTTGGGAATACAGGCGTGAGTATATGTATGTATGTGTATGTTAATTAGTCGCCCAACGAAACAAAGTACCTACACACAAAAACTGACCCGAATGCTTATTGGCAATGGGTTTCTTTCAGGAAAATAAAGCTTTAAATAGCGCACAAATTGTAGTGGTAATTATGAAATACACCGAAAGAAATAATTTTAACTTTAATGAAACTTGCATCGAATAGTCTTGGAATTGATGAAACTTTAAATCCATGAGGCGACCGACATAGCTTCAACGAGTTGTACATTTCATACAACTATATAGTTACTTACTTCTTTATTCATTTTAATGTCTTTAAACCACGCAATGCCATGTGCATATGCACTACGAGTACTCAATACTCGTAAGTTATTTGTCACTTGGGCGTCTTTGAGAATCTTTCTGTATGACTTATTTATCATCCTGTTTATTTATTTATAGTTTCTGTGGTCAATTCAAAGACACCTCTAACATAAATGGATGTATCTTAAATCCAATTACATTATCCGGTTCGTCAATCGGAAACGCCATTAGGAATGTTTTTCTCCGAATGTTTTTCGTCCCTCTTAATTTCAGATTCGAATTGAATGGAAACTAGTTATGGAGGACATAATGACGGTCGCGTTATTTTAGGAGCTAATATGATTGAATGATTCATAAGTCCTAAACGAAAATATTTGAGCGTGCTTTGTTGAAATTTCGTTGAAGTATTTTCTTCAGAAGCTATAAATTCATGTTAACCTCCTTGGCATGATCGCAAATAAAACGCAAATAAAATACAGCAAAAGCAATAGGTATTGGTTAACAGACTTTTTAGATTTGAATGCGCCCTAGTAGGAATTCCCATTAGACAAGTTATTCGCTTAAATTTGTTAAAGGACCGGAACAAGACGATTACGTTTTTACGGTTGATCACGCGGCTGGTGAGCCTTTTGAAGACATTTTAAGTAGTACGAAACCAGTGGAAATGGAAAAGAACGTTTAAACTTGAAGTGGAATTGCCTGGATTAGTTACATTCTGGGAATTAGGTACTCGCAGGTTAATAGGATTTTCTTTTAAATTATACCTACTCAGTTTTACCTTTAAACTGACGAGATTATAATGGACGTAAAGGGACACATCTGCTTAATAAAACTAGACCCTTCAGGTAAATTTAACATTGTAGGTAAATAGGAATACAAATTTGATGACCGACGATTAGAAAAAAAGTCAGACAAAGGACGAAATTAAATCAGAAAAAAAAACATTTCTGTGCTTAATCCGCTTGTCCTACAATTATTCCGGGGACATTGCGCAGATGTGACGAAAGAGGTCAATGTTAGGTACAGTGGGAATTCCCGACGGGTTCCCCTCCTCATTTCTAATCAGCGAGTTCCAAGCTGCCTGATGCGTGCCTTTTCAGCCTCCCACTCCGGGAGGCGAAGTTAGCTGAACCGCGAGCGGCTTAGCCTGCTGCTAGAGGGCTACATTTCACTCAAACGATCTCAAGACGTTACAAATCTCAAACGTTCCGCACTTACGATTTTTGACAGTGATAAATGTTTTAGGTATACACCTCGACGATTTTCTTCAACTCTGAGCTCTGGATTAACTAAAACCTGACTTGGACGCCAAAAGATTTATAGCACACGTAAAGAAAGTTTGTTATACATTTTCAAGTTATTTTCTATCTGTTACACTTCCCAAAAGAGTTCCATGACTTACTGACAGACAAGTAAAACTTAAAATGTGGATGTAAATACCTAAATTAAAGATGAATATGTAATATGCGAGTAATATAGAGGTCCATTGAGATAAATTCTAGTTAGTTGAATGTAACAAAAAAAGCATTGTCAGGAGAATATTTTCGCTTAGACTAAAATTAAGTTCCTACGCCATTATTAGCTGTGGAACGTGTATGTACTGTCAATACTTTATCGAAACCCCATAAATTTGGCTAGGTGTTGCAATGCGGGTGAACAGTTTATAGCGGTTGATCCTGCAGGCGCCATTTACATAAACACGGCGGCAAGGTAACCCCTTGTTCCGAGCCTTAACTGGGATTAATTACCAATGCCACCTTTAGATAACCAGTAACGGATAGCATTAAAGGAGGAACACTTATCCCGCAGCCGGGCCCGGACAGGTACGATTTGCAAGTAAATTAATTATTTCAATGCGAGAATTAACTACCTTCCCTTTGTGTCGCCGGTCTAAGTGGTCTGGAATTTACAATTGTTGCATGGCTTTCGTGCATTGTTGTCGGGCACTTAAGTGCTCAGACACAATTGCTTAGGCTTATGAATTAGGCTGGATTATTATCATCTTAAACATTTGCTCGCTAACTTTATTACACACATACATGCATACATACATACATACATACAATCACGCCTGTATTCCCAAACGGGGTAGGCAGAGCACACAAAACGCTACATAGACAAACGATGACTATTTCACGTTTTGTAGCCACTTCTAGCATAATGTTTTTTAGGTTTTGAGGTGGCAGGTACAATAGTGGCAGGTTACTAGCCTGTCGCCTAAAATATACATACCTTAACCTATGTAACTTTAATAAGTATGTTTTAATAATATTTAGGACCGATGTTAAACTTGTTACATAGGGATTATCTACCTATTTTAAACCTAGCTTTTCACGCACACTAATATGTTGATAGAAATTATAACTGCACTGATAAACATATACAAAAATAACTTTTACAGCTTTGTTTTTCAATGTAGATATCTGAATACGTTAGCTATAAATACTAAAAATAATAAGTCAGTACCTAAACGTTGTTATATTATAGTTCAAATGGTAATAAAATGAACTACTTAGTTATTAGCCTCAGCCAAATTTCTTTTCTGGTTATGAATGATAAAACAAATAAAGGAAAATGCCTTTCCCTCAATCTTCAATAGGACATTCATAATATTCTGTAGAAGAACAAAATACGTAAAGAAAATAAATATAAACGACTTGGGTAAGCAGAAAATTGAATCTTTAAGATAACTCTTCGTAACGTGATATTGTGGGTAATGACAACATAAAACAATTTATGAGTAGGTACCTAGCTACACATATTTAGTTCCCTAATCCAGTACATAATTTCAACTGACACGTTTAAATTTAAAAACAAAATTCCCTGTGAAATAGTTTAACAAAATACGAAAATTCTTAGAAATTTCAACTACTACTATTAAATTGAAAGCAACAAATGAAAGCGTATTTACTGAATAATTAGACCGAAATAAGTTTTAATGAAGAGCTCTAGATGTCGCTGCTATAAACATGGAACGATTTCAAAAGTTAAATAATTATAAGTTTCATGACTAATTCACATCATGCAATAAGTAGCTAAGTAATTAACTGTCTAAATATTTGTTTTATACATGACATTGCATGCGGACTTACTACTAGTACCTAGCTGAAACAAGTGAAGATTATAAAACAACCTTACACATGTGTTCCCAAATGGGGTAGGTATAGCACACGAAACGTGACATAGACAAAACCACGATTATTACTATATCACGCTTATATTTTGAGGATATAGAGCCGAAATTACATTATCGTTCTATCTTAGACAGTCATAATTTCGCCTTACCAGTAAATGCGATTCTTAGCCACTAGTATCAAACGGTACGTGGCAAGCATCCAGTGAAAAATTAAGGTAGGTATACCTTATAAAATTACTGACTTAACTTGCCATTGCAGTTAGGTAGTACCCGCCCACATTGCATAACAGAATTTAGTACATCAACGGCCTTCCTCTACCGTGATTAAGTCATCTGTCCATCAAGGCTAGTGTGCTTTGTCTAGTGGGTGTAGTGTGAAGACGACAAGTTTAGAGAATAAGAGCCGTCATATGTCAAAGACTTTGACCCAGTCCTGCTACGACCACTACGGCAATGAAACAAAGCGAGTGGACGTGAGGGTGCGAATATATGTAAGTGGAAATTCTTATCTTAGATAATCTCTGTTTCGCTTCAATGGCGAGAAGCGACACGAAAGTTTTTCGTTTAAAGCGTTTGCTGAAATCGAGTTAATATTAACAGTACAACTTTCTTAATAACTTTGAATTTTATAGAAACTTTAAAGTTTTCAGCAGGTGAAACTTCTATTAAAATTATGTCGGTAGTTAAACACGATTCTAGGATCTTATTATTGAATAAAATTTACTTAGCTTACTCTACTTTAAAATTAGTGTAAGCATTTTATTCTCAATAAACATTGATAAGTAGGTAATTTAATCGGATTACGTACTTAATTGCTAACAATAGACTTTTTTGTCAATGAATCTCCAAGTAGGTACGTAAGTATGTACGCTTACATATAATCGTCCACGTTATGCGCTCAACATTGGGAAACTTCACGTGATAAATTGAGCTAACTCATAGGGTTGCGCAAAAAACCGGAACAACGTACAAATTTCACGTAACTGGTAAGAGCTCCATATAAAATATTTATTAGTTGCACGTGGCTGGTAAGTTAATAGCAAAAAATTCAGAACTGGTGTCGTTAACGATCGGTCTCTTGAGAAATTTGAGGAAACGCTTCCAGATTGTTTTAAATGAAGTTGAATCTAGCTCCAGCTTGCAGTGCTTCCACGATTTTATTCACTAATTTGCCTAAAATAATCAATATTGCACTCCGAGTTTCTCAAAGAGAAAGGTTTACGTTAGATTGTTTGTGCACTGTATCAATTTATTCATTGAATGCAACTTGCCCGCCCACTGCCATTGCAAAAACAATCTAACTATCGATTCAATATCGAATATAATTGAAGATTCAATAAGAATACTGAAATCTCTTCGAGTCAACAACACGAGTGTTTACTTAGAGTAGCTTGATTGGACAAAATGTTAATAACAATGTAGGTAATACCGATATTCTAATACTAACTAGTACAATAAGGACAAATAAGAAAGTATGTCTAAAATGTAATACTTTAGAATAAGAATCTCTGAACATACTTACGCGCTCGTAACCTAATGGACTTTTAGCACAACACAAACAAAATGACATCTCAATCCTGTTCGAGGTTAAATGTCGCAGTCTGAAGCATTGTTCAGGCGGACCGCCAAGAATTTATAGAGATGAACGATAAAGGCGGTAACAAAGAGAGTCCGTATAAAAACCCTTACGACTGGTCATTGTCTTTTCACTTTACGGTTCAAGGGCTCAGAGCTCTTTTATCGTTTCATACTGCCTTCCTAATCCTAACGAATGATACTCGATGAAACGTTAAATCCGCGAATGCGCTCGCATTTGTTATTCAATCAACTTAATACTCCCAAATTAAAAGCTATACGACCTCGAGGAATCCAAAATTCGATTAGGACAAGGGAGCAGAAATAAAAGTGATTACATTTTATGTTCGAGTAAAAGACCAAGCCGGAAATTTACATGTTGTGTAGATAAATACAGGGCAAGTACGTGACGGCAATTCGGATCGGTTTTATAAGCGTTCATAATCACGCGACACTTCATAAAGCCAAAATAATAATCACTCGGCTGGTTATTTGTTTCGAAGGCCACGTAGATCCCTCGTGCCCACTTCAACCTACCCAACCTCTTCTCCGCCGAGACTTAACATCATCTCGATATCGCGGTTCCGGTTGGACATTATGTTGTAAATAAAAGCCGAGATAGTAGGTAGGTATATTGCTTGCTGACAATGCGACGGCCAATCAAGATTGGTGTAAGTGGAAGTGGAGGAATGAAGAAAAAAAGGAAGGTCGGGTAGTTTTGGTCGGCTTTGTAAACTGTAATCTGTAATCTTTATTACGCAATCAAGTATATTGAGTCTTAACTGAATAAACAAGGACCCTGTTAGGTAGAGCTACAAAAATAGTTTAGTATTATGACATGGGTGACACCGTAACATAACCTTAATTTGATAATATACTTTGCGTCGCTTATTATTCGAATCCGCATGAGCTACGTACATTTTTCAACAATCCCGCGGGAATCCTGCAGTTTTCCGAGTTGCGGCTCACGTTATCAAATTTGATCCCAGTCCATTTACCAGTTTTGACATAAAATCCCAAACGTATAAGATCAGCGTCTATGTTTAAAATAAACGTATACTTAACTGAACGAGTAGGTACCTAAGCGACTTCATGTCTCGCAGTCGGCTACTCGTAGGTACATCTCTTATCTCCTATATAATATTTGATGCTAATAATTGAAAGGCAATCATATTATAGATGAAATAACTACGAATATACCTAACCATGTAATAAAAATTGATATGTTCATTAATTATGTTCTAAACGTAAAAAATAAAATTTACAGAAAAAAATCAACACCTTACATACAATAACATCTCGCCTATACTCCCAAAAGGGGCAGGTAGACCACAAGAAACGCTACATAGACAAAGCGAAGAGCTATTTCACGCTACATAGCCACATTTAGCTTTATTTTTAGACAGGAAATTAGGTTAAAGGAATAAAATAGTGCAATATTAGGTTGCCAGCCCATCGCCTAAAATATATTCCAAACCTGACAGGGAATCTAAAACCTTCACCTACGTATTTTCATTAGTATTAATCTTATGACATCCGAAACTATAAAATACATACATACATACATATTCTCACGCCTGTGTTCCCAAGAGGGGTAGGCAGAGCACATGAATTCAAAAATCCAGTGCCACGTTTAGCAAATTCTGGGTAACCAGATGGTTAAACGTGATATTGCAGTGACAGGTTGCTAGCCCATCGCCCACAATACACTAACCCTTTCCCAGAGTCGTCTCTTACGACACCCACGGGAAGAAAGGGGGAGGTGCTATTCTAACCCGGCACCACACGGGTGCTATAAAATAGCTGAATAAAATATTTGTAATATAGATTTGTTACAAAAATATTTACGACTTGTCTTTATCGCAATAGCTTGAAAATGAGCAGCCAAAAGAGCGTCGAACTTCCACAGCAGTGCACGTCTGGGAAGCATAACACGTACTCTTTAGGACACTAGCGTCGGATTTGAAGTTTTATTTGCTGACTTCAGTTCACTTGCCTATGTACAGTCACCAGCACCGATATCTGACACAATAAGGCTGCGTAAATGTGATACAACTCTATTACTAGAGGCAGTAAGACGTGTCGGACATTTTTGCACGCTCCGCTGTGGCAGATATTAATGCGGGTGACCGTACGTGGTTTGGCGGAAATGTGTGTAAAACCGCTGCACACTGCTCCGTCTGTACTTGCCGCGCTCGGTGCAAAATGCAGCTCCACACGCGATACCGCATGCAGTAATATCATTTATTCAGAATTAACTTTACAGGTAACTGTGCCTCCGATAGCTAACTCAATGCAGTGATGAAACTTATTCTTACGGTTCCGTACCTTTGAGCGAAAAAAGGAACAGTTATAACATCACTTCGCTATCCGTCTGTCTGTCTGTCGGTTAAATACATTTTTTTTCGGAAACGCATGGAGTTAGTCATTCAAATCTCATACCCAAAACTACTGCCAACATTGAAGTTGTGATAAAATCAAATCTCTAAATCTGTATGATTAAAAGATATGTCCGTTTATGTACCTACCATTTTCCATACATTCGCAAAGGGGACTAAAACCTACTGCGTACTTCTCGATCTCGAAGCAAAGGAAAGAATCCAACAATTGTAAATTTGAATTTCCATCGCAATAAACAACAAATTTTTGCTACTTAATTATGCAGTTAGTGTCTAATGTATCCTTGTCCTAACTCGCACTTGGTCGGTTTTTACTTCGATTTTAATATTGCGAAAACCGTGGTGGTCAAAATTTCAAAGAAGTTCCAGGTTCCAAATATTGGCTAATCTCTAAACTAAATGAAGTAGTGAGTTGGCTGATACAACTACAGTGGCAATAGCTGCATGTCGCGCTCGTATCGTGAACCAAATTCGGATGATTAGTGATACACAGTAATTTTTCAACTGATCATATTTTATTACTGAATCAAGATAAGAATTTTAGACGGTAAAGTTCTTTTAAGCGTCCTTACCTTGAAAATTTATGACAAACCGTTCGAAAAGTTTTATTGCAACGACTGCAAGCGGCGAAAGCACCGCAAGTTATTAAAAGTCTGGTTGTCAAATCTACAAGCAACAGCTGCTTGTTCAAAAAACACACCCCCTTGGCACGAGTGGTGAATATTTTCCTTATGAAGTGAAGCACGAAACGTGCATGTTTTACTGAATAAACTCTGATTATTTGAGCGTATAATATGATTTTTTGAAGAAGTGTATTTCCCATTAGGTGCTTAAGCACCGCTATTACCATCCAATTCGTTTCCCGTTACGGCCGGGCCGAGCGTGGGTGGTTTGAAAGCGTTGCCAACGTAAGGAAAACGCAAAGACAGTATAGAAAAAACGTGATTGGTAATTGGATTACTCTTACTCTGGGTACTCGCGCTCGTGAAACACCTACTGAACTTAATTCCGCCACATTCGCGAAATATGTTTTGATTTTTAGTAAATTTTTAATACTGACGAAAAACAAATTTTATAAATCCTTTACCATTTAGGCACGTAAAAAACAACGTTAAAGTATAATAATGCAAACATCTTGGATTTACTTTTAATGTTTATACTTTTTTGTACGTAGGTAGTCAAAGTGCCTTTGATATTTTTAACATTCCCGTCGTAGGAATGTTAAAAAGTTTTGTTCCAGTCAGAGTATCGTGTGTCTAGTGGTCCCCAAAGAGCGGTAGCCTGCAATATAGGTATGAACTAAATTGCATCAAACACACATGTACATCGATCTGTCTGCCATATGAACGGGACATTTAAATAAAGCATGTCATGAATAGAGATATACTTTAAGATATAAGTTCAGCGCAGAATTGAACACACTAAACATTTTTACTGTTTTGTTAAAGTAATTCGTTATATTAAGTTTAGTGTAGTGACTGTGAATCACGTGTTACGGTTGCCTGAAATGTAATGAATTACTTATATTCGACACAGTACGTGTACCTATACATAGATTTTGGAAATATTGCGTAAATACATACATGGTGCTCGTGAGCATTGCGAGAGATTTCAACCACGAATTCCAGAGGCTATAAGAAGTAATAAATGTTATATGAACTTAGGTCGAAACACGATTTTTTTTTACTATTATTAAGGCACGTTTATACGACATTAGCAATTATTATGTATGAAAATTATAAAAAAAATCGTGTTTCGACCTAAGTTCATTTAACATTTATTACTTCTTATAGCCTCTGGATTTCGTGGTTGAAATCTCTCGCAATGCTCACGAGCACCATGTATAACCATTGTTCATTTGCCGCTCTTTATTTATTTACCGTGTGGTGTCGGGTCACCTCTCCATTTCTTCCGTGGATGTCCTAAGAGGCGACTAAGGACATACTTAGGTTAAGGTCATATTTTAGGCGAAAGGCTAGCAACCTGCCACCTCAAAACCTAAAAAATATTATGCTAGAAGTGGCTACAAAACGTGAAATACCTATCGTTTTGTCTATGTAGCGTTTTGTGTGCTCTGCCTACCCCGTTTGGGTATTTTTTCCTCGCTTTTAATAAAAATGACTAAATGAAACACGCCGGGTTCGTTTCCAGATTACAAATCAACACCGATTCCGAATTGAAACTTGTGAATAATTATCATGTTCATGGATACGTGAAAATGCTTTAACTTTCCATTGAGCCTATACAGATATACTTTGATGGAGCCCACACATTATGCCGTTCACTTTGAAGAGGTTTCAGCGTTTCGTAATTAAACTACTGGGAACTTTTGTAATTACATTCTATTCGTCTGTTTGTCACATCCTGTGGCTCCATAGAGAGGTTAATTTATCAGGGAATCTGCGAATATCACGGTGAGTCTGCGTAAGCCCGGAAACAAGTGTCGCGGTTGTCGCCGCGATACAGAAGACCGCATTTCTTCAGCGGTGAACAAAATTCTTATATTTTTTCACATCATTTTTGTAAACCTTTGACGTTTGTTTAGATAGCTTTACTGACACGTTTCTATAAGTGCGTTTTTATTCGTAGCTCTTACAATTTTCTTCGAGGGTTTAAGGGATAAAGCCGGGATACCTATTCAGGAATGAAAAAGAAATTTTATTGCTTTACTTCAATCAAGTATTAATTTTCTTATACATTTCGTAAATTCAATTTAACCACTGTAAACGATTCAGAGAATCTATTTTTCTTAATGGTTTCTGAATTACCTTCAATTTTATTCGTCAACGTGGGTTTTATTCCAAAATTACCTCTTCAATTCCTTATTGAAATATTTGATACCATCAAACCTAATAAATCATTGGATTGAAAGAACAGTTCATTTTAGAAAATTTTCCGCGATTTTGCGAAAATGGATGAATGAATCACTTAACTAATAGGTTTTTACGGGATGGGACGGGGCCCGAAACATTTATCTGCGGAAAGGCTTGATCGGGATAAAAAGTAACAAACCTCCGGAGCGGGACCGTCCATCAAGTGAGTGCCTCGGCCCGACCCGGCGGCGCTATCGGCGGCGCGGAGATCAAGGTGCTGCTACTTCACTTTGTAAGTGGCTAGTGGCGACTTACGGGTTGAATGCCAATAAAAATCATCTATATTGAGATATTGGCATTGTAGGTGAGCCTACATACATTGTACATACATCACTAAACGTGAAATAGTTCTGCTTTTTTGTCTGTTTAACGTTTCGTGTGGTCTACGTAACCCGTTTGTCAATAAAGAAAGAAAAAAACAAAGAGCATCATTAAGCACATTAAGTAAGACTAAGTATTTGTCACTTAAAAGACGCAAAATGTGTGCCGTATAACGTTACCCTGGGTAGGTATAGTAATTGTGTAGTAACAGGACACAACCTAATCAAATAATGTAGTCAAGTCAAAAAACGTTGCTTTTCTGGATGACTTCTATGCATTAAACTTCTACTAGATTTGTACCCCGCGTCCCTCTCGCGCAAAAGAAGGCGAAGGCGGGGTAGCGGGCGACGCGGCAGGTTGTCAATACGTTGGGCACGCAGTCAAGTTTTAGAATAAATATGAATTTAAAAAATAAACAACATCGATTGAAAACTATAATTTAGCAGATTCTCTGTAGTACTTAAAGATAAATATTTCCATATAAAAATTATGTAGAAATTAAAAAGGATAAAACCAAATAATGGGTTTTAGTTTTTATTTTTGCCTGTTTTCGAGAATTTATATGATCGAGGAAAGTACATCCTATCGTGTAACCAATTAGCACGTTCCTTAGGCAATATCTTTACGTATAACATATATTTTTTTCAAGACTGTCATTTAGCAGAAAGTATGTAAAACATTAGATCTTGCAACCTTCAATTCCGTCTCCCTTGGAATAACTCGCCTTAGGGCTGCGCTGATTTGGGTTGACGACAAACGATAGGGGCAAAGCACGGCGGTTCAAGATAATATGAGCAATAATACATAACACTAAGGAACACCCCAAAATCCCATATGACACAAACATAACGATAAAACAAATTTGAACTAAACCACAAATGTTGTACAATATCTAAATACTTGCCTATCACATCAGGAGCTTAGGCTGGGTTAGGAATAGGACTATTAAAAAAATACGATTTGGCTGAACTCCAACTTTTATAGCATTCAGTATAATAAGTTTTCGTATTTATGTACTTGATCTTTCAATAATGTAGTAGACCTATAGTCGCTATAAAACATAATAATCATTGGAAATCCAATGACGCCATCCTGCTGTATAAACGCCGTAATCAATGTTTTACTTTTTTTAGAGATCCCTACAGTTTTTGTTTCCATGGAACGAACTGCAAGTGATTGTATTTTTAAGGACTGTGGTCACAAAGTGCACTCTCAAATATTCATTTTAAGCGGCAATTACACCGTCTCGTTCGCCGCTCGCGGCTTGCCGTGATCGCAAAAGTGTAAAGAACATGGTAGTCGGCCGCATTCGGTGAGCGACACAGCACACGTCACAGCCCGAATAGGTGCTTAATCGGTTAGATCGGCGAACAATCTAGTGTAAAGACAATGCGGTGTCGGGTCTAGAATAGCACCTCTCCCTTTCTTCCGTGGATGTCGTAGGAGACGACTAAGGAAATGGGTTTAGGTAATCTTTAGGCGACAGGCTAGCAACCCGTCACTATTATACTACCTCTTACATCTGTTTTCAAACCCAAAATGATGCTAGAAGTGTGAAGCGTGAAATAGTCATAATCATGGATATGTCTATTTCACGTTTCGTGTGCTCTGCCTACCCCATTTGGGAACATAGGCGTGATTTTATGTATGTATGTAAAGACAATGTTACGTAGTTTAAAAGAAGTGCAGCGACTGCATTAAATGAACGATTCAGAATTTGAAATCGATAGGTTTTACTATCGATAATTAACTGTTTTAACGAATGCAACAAATGCGCAAAAAGCTCGGTGTAGCCTAACTGACGGAACGTGTAATGGAGAAAAAAGGGCGATGCTACGACGAGTCGCTAAATAAATGAACAAATCCAGAAGTTATTCATGAAGAGAATCGGCATATTTTCTTTTTCGTAAAATGTAACGGGGCAATACGTAGGTACCTACCTACCTACTCAACGATACCTTTTAAAATATGCCAAATTAAAATGTTTCTAGGCGTAGATCCAAATTAAAACACAATAAAGATAAAGAAAGAAATTTCAAAAAGCTACAACAAGGTTTCATTGCGATACAAAGGTAACAAAATAATGGACAAAGATTCTTTCTTTGGCTCAAAATTATTTTTATAATGACTTCAATGTGAAAATCTTTTTGAAGTTAATACAATAGAGAAAGTAAAGGCGACTTTTCTGCATTTGCTAATGAACGTAATGTACATGTTCATGTAATCCTAATTTTGTTTTTTTTTCCTTTATGTAAATACATGGTTAATGAAAGAAACGTGATATAGACAAAACCATGATTATGACCAATTTACGCTTCGTAGCCACTTCTAAACCTATTTCCTTGGTCGCCTCTTACGACGTGTTATTCTATCCCGACCCGACACTACACAGCTGAGGAGTAAAGAGTGACTCGTTTATGTTCTCCTTTGGTTGAATACATCCTAAGTTTGCTTTCGGTATCTATTATGGTTACAACAACTTTTATTTTTTAATTATCTTTGACATGTAAAACAAAAACTTACTCTACTAATTACAAAGAGCGAGGAGATGATTTGAACATTTTTGACGAGTGACATGGATGTTGTTATTAAATACGGTTTTAGCTAAAATCACGGAGATGAAAGGGGTTCTAGGATTCAGGAACATGATTGATTGCCTAATGAATCGTGTAACGTGTATGGTAGAGCAGCCATACATACATCTACACAGTAGCAACACACATTAATTATTGTTCAAGTCAAACATACTGCTAACGTATTTTAGGTAGTTTAAATAATAAAAGATCTAACTGTTTGTAAAACTGAACATTTTAAATATTTAGGCGTTGTTTTGAAGTAAACTTTGAGAGAGCACAATTTTAGTTAATTACGTGTAGATATATATTTGAAATGGTCTTTATTCCATACTTCTTCGCCACATATTCAACATACTCTGACAGATTTAGATGTTTTCATTCATTCAATCCATTCGAGCCAGCTTTTGTGAACCGATTTTTAAATGATAACGTTACGGGTGAGCAAAGTTACTATAGCTGACTATAATTACACGTGTCCGGTTATTAATTGTATTTGTATTATTGGAATAGTTTTAGTTTGCAAATTTTGATGAGTTTGGTTTTTTTTTTTTTTCTTTTAGTAGAGAGGGAGTGGATCCATTCAATTACATAACAACAAATCGGCACAGGCTCGATTACTTCATTATAGGCAGCTTCACTTCAAGGAATTATATCCATAGTCTTTTTACTATGGACTTCCGCCCAGTAACGCCTGTATAGTATAGGTTAGATTGGTGGACATTGCATAAATACTTTAGTAAGTTATGTATGACACTACGTTACATTGGTGAAAATTGCAATGTTCCAATAAATTTGGCTCTATCAACAAATTTTCCTTACATACCTACTGTATACATGGCAATGGCCTGCATATTCGACGAATCTGTGATGTTGCACTTTAGAGTCCAGTTTATTTATGGCCTAGTTTTGCTACATACCTACCTACGTCGAGATGTTTGTCCTATAGCTTGATGACAGTACCTATTTAACCGTTCTAGAGCAATTGCTTTTATAGTTGCTCTATAAAAGCTCTACATATATGTATCGAAAAAGTAGTAATTAACACTTTTCATCAAATAGCGTTACTGAAATACGTAAAACATGGTATTCAATAAATCAATAGCGTTTAAGAAAATAATAGTATTTATCAGTTTTCCTATGTCTTATTTAAAAGGTGTTAAAAAAAATACATGTTAGGTATTATAGTAGAAAAAGCGGTCAAGTGCATATCAGACTCGTCGATTAAGGGTGTCGTAGCAACAAGTGTCATAAATGTTTTTTTTTACCTTTAAAGAGATTGAATGAAATGTTAAATTGCGGTTTACGATTTATGACGTAATATTAATACACCTAATGTTTTTTTTACTTTTATCGTTCTCTCGTTTTGGAAGCACAAAACGTTACCACTTTGGAAGTATCTATCACGCAAACTATTCGGTTTAGCAGTGTAGAACATCACATTTCAAACATTAATATAATTTTTAAAAGACACATCCATAGATACCGAACGCGCATGGATTTGATGAAAAAATACTGTTAAAATACTGTTTCAACATTATTATACCTCTGACAGATTCTGAAAAAAAAACGGCTTTGATTACAAATGAACGAATAGACAGACAGACATGAATCCAAAAGGGTTCCGTATTTTTAACAAACATTTCTTTAGACAACTTAGTTGTGAGAGAGCGGATTTCAATAATGTGCATTGAAAGCTCATCGAGCCTAGGAAGTTCGGTTTTTCATGAAACATGAAAAACAAGCTTTTATCGCAGAGGCAGGCGTTTCACAAAAAACATTTACCTATTGAAATCTATCTGCCTCTGGGGCTGCTTTTAGCAAAGGTTAGTTCTGTTTCGCGGCGTTGAAAAGCTCAATTCTAATTAATGAACTGTGCCGAACGCCTTCCAAAGGAGTGGCCAGGGGCCTGGGCGTGACAGGGCCGCCCGCGCCGGCTGGCGGCCACCGCGACCGATCGCCAGTGATACATCAGATAAACAATGGCCAATTTCATATCCCTGCTCCCTGTTTCAGACGTGTCTACAAACATGACAAATAATATTCGAAGGCCTTTTAATCTAAATATATCCGATATTGTTCCCGGGTAGCGTTTGTGCCGTCGTAGTGGGTATTGCGTTTGCAATTAGCCCAGGTGTTTGTATTTCCAGTTTTAAGTGCACCGTTGCGTTGCCGGAAAACCGAGCTATGGCTCGTGACGGCCAGCCGCAACCAGCGACACAGACACGACAGTGATGGACTTTTACGCTTTTAATATTCATTCGTGAATATTAGTTAGTCTTTTATGTTTTAATATTTTTACATTGCGGTGCCGTGTTAGAATAGCACCTCCCTCTTTCTTCCCGTGGGTGTCGTAAGAGTCGACTCTGGGAAAGGGTTAGTGTATTGTAGGCGATGGGCTAGCAACCTGTCACTGCGATATCATGTTTAACCATCTGGTTACCCCGAAATTGCTAAACGTGGCACTGGATTTTTTAATTCATGTGCTCTGCCTACCCCTCTTGGGAATACAGGGGTGAGAATATGTGTACATATGTACATATATGTGTATGTATTTTATCAAATTAAACTTTGTTATGGAGACGGTAATGAAGGCCAGCCTTCCTCTGTCTCTTAAGAGGATAGGAGTCCTCTTAAGCGCAACCTCGTTGATGAGGGTAGGTATTCTACCCATTTTAATTTTTAACCAACGGCGCCCAAACTTGGTAATACCCGAAACTCAAAAGTCTAAGCTCAAGGTGTGTCAATGGAGCAATGGAGCGCAGTATGTCTTAGAATAACCAAATAAATCAAAAACATAACACGGCGCTGCAAAACTCGTATACCTACCAGATGTGGGTGTCAAGTCCGCCAAACTGAAGTGGGACTGGGCCGAACATGTCTGCCCAATGCACGCTGACCGATGGACACGAATCGTTACCCAATGGGCCTTGAGGATGGCTAAAGGAGCAAAGGCAGACCCAAGAGAAGATGGCGGGACGACCTGAATTATTTTCAAGACCATTGGTAGGTGCATACTCGAGAAAGGAAATAGTGACAGAAGAAAGGGGAGGCCTTTCCCCAGCAATATAAGATATACCTACTTACAATTTTATTAGGCTTAAAAAAATACTTTGTCAGTTTGTAGGATGATTTTCATGACATAAATAGTCAATCGTAATTACAAATGAATAGGTACTGTAGTTTGATCAGAAATAGCTAACTGATAACAATGTTGTATGGTAATGTCGCTTCTTGTCCCTGAAAAAACCCGCATAATTTTCTACATCGGCTAGCAAAAATAAAGGATACGTTTTTATGTAGAGATTGAAGAATGCCACACACAAGTGGCCTTTTATTTTTGCTCAACGGTGTTTTTCCGAACTATATCGTCAATTTCCTGGACAAATACTGTCGAGAATGAACTCGTGGACAAAAGGTTGTTTTCTTTGAAATGATCTTTATGTAAAGGGTAAAAATTTAATAAAAGAGGATGTCAAGGACCAAATTTAAATATACAAGCTAAGGGGTGAATTTAAACGGACAGTCCGAAAAACCCGCGTAAAGTCTGGATTTTAACGCGATTAGTTGAGTAATTTGAAAGGGCTGAGCCGCCGCTTTGCATTTGTTAACTAGGTATCTCCCTGAGAAATGTACTTAAAGGGCATTCCATCTTGTTGGGCTGGGCGGAAGCCGGGCTCGCGCTTTGCATTCAAGATCTGTTCATTTTGCCAACAACGATATATTTTAAAATGAGATTTTATTCACAAAAACTTTACGGGGAAGCTGAAATGTTTTTACGAAAATTGGGGTAAAAGCCTGACTCAGCGGGAAGGTTAAGAATTCGCAATACGAGTATAAGACTCAAATGAAAAGATCCACGAGTGGTCTGCAAATAAAGTTACAAATTCATGTAATTTTGTTGGACGATTTTTAAATACTAATACGGACAACGTCAAGTACTCATAATCTATGTTACCTAGGTATTTATAAGTGATTGTTCACTAATAAATAAAGAAAGTCAGAATTTCAATGTCGTAGACACACCTATAATACATTTAAATATTGTCTGCGTCAATAGTTTTTATGTAGGTATAACCTAATCAACGAAGTGCTAAAGCAGACAGTACTTAATCAATTATTCATCAGAAATATCTTATCCGCCGTTACCAGCGTGCATAAATCAAAACATACACATAAGTTGATAGTCTTCGTAAAACTTTTATGTAACTATCCTGTTACTCTTATTAGGCACTGATCTTTGGTTGATCGATGCATTATTGTGTCAATTAAGTAAATATTTATAATTATCGGGATCACATCTAAAATGTTCCGATAGCCAAACGTCCCGCAAAACTGTTTAATTTTGTGGAGTTGTTTTTTTTTAATCCACGAGAACCTTTTTAACTGAAAGGAAGAAAAAAGTACCAATCACCTAATGTTCATAGGCAGTGTTAGAAGTATGTTGCCAGCTCTTTGAGAGACAGAATGAAATAATTTAAATACCAAATCACTCCAATACAAAATTAACAAGTAATTAAATTTATAGTGTATATTTTTCCTTCATTATTTTCCTACTCATGCTGTCACACAGTCAGATGAATTATCGTCATACAAGAGGCTTCCCGTTGACTTAACCAGTAGTTGCAAATGACGTCCGATTTATTAAAGAAGGAACTAATTAAGTAAGGGAGAATGATGCAGGCTGTATTTCACTTTCATTTCTCTGTTTTTATGACATGCTCATAGGAGTACCTAGTGTGATAATATTATGTAGGTACACCGTGGGTTTTAATAACCCGGTTTAAACCAAGAATTTTTGACGACACTACGAGGAAATAAAGTTATATGAACATAGGTCCAAATATGTGTCTTCAAATAATTACTATTTTTGAACCAATGTAATCATATTAAAAACACGCATCCTTGTGACGAGACCTTTACTTCCTTTTCGATAGTGAAACCTTTTTGTAGGATAGATAACTACCTAACTCCATTTTTAACGAAACTAGCTAACAATCATGCGGTTTGTGCATCTATGTGTTTAAAATTACCGCTTGGTGGTTATGTCTCGAACTTAGGGTACGTTACAAGGGAGAATGCATGAAATGAAGTTTGTTAAAAAAAAATAGTTATCTCTTTAATTATAGGTTTTCGAACGACTCGTATGTCACAACTTTATATATATACTCTAATTAGGCTCTAAAATCGTTAAAATCGGGTTATTAACGCCCACATTGTATAGAACACATTTGTATCAAAATTTTGATTTTTTTTCTGCGTATATTAAGCCTTCAGTGGCAATAAGTTTGGGTACTTAACTATTTCGGACGGATTTCTAATACCTTTTGAATGATATTTAATATTTAAGTTGCCCTCTCTCTCTGTCTAGCGTAATGTAATTTTTTTTATAAAAATAAAGAGATCTTTTTTTTACATTTTATAAAAAAACAAAACCTAACGTGAAGAGAATCACCCATAGAGGAAAAACTTTCGCAAATATTATTATAAAATTATTTTATAACTCGGGAGGATTTTCCCGAGCTTCACTACAATGAGATATAACAAAGTTTGTTTGAATCAGCAGTCTAATATTTTAAAATATGTGGTATTCTAACAAAACATTAGTTAGCTTTTTAAACGTATTTTTCACTAAGTTTAACAAATCAGCGAACGATATTCACGTCGAAGTATCCAAGTGAGCTGAATATTAATAACTATTTTTCGAACAGATTTGCATACATCTGAATCAGATCTGATGGGATAAACAAGACATGTACAGATAGACTCTCAATCGCGACAACATTGCATTTATGATTAAGCGACCGCCAACTCCGGCAGACTCTTGTTTACCAATTCGATCAAAAACCTAGTCAAGCAGCATTATCCACATGAGTACACTTTGACGAGACAAGTTCATGAATAGGCTTTACGTCCAGTAAAATATTAAAGGTAAGTGGATTGGGCGATGACAGCCGAGATATCGGTCTGCCCAATGCCTTTAAAAGCCAACGGAATAAGGTGAAACCCTCTCATCAATTTCTTTAGCTTAAAGCCTACTTTTACGTAATTCGATAAAAAGTTTACTTTTCATTAGAATAATGGTATCGCTGATTATTAATGCACAGTTGATAACTACTTACCTACTCAACGCTATCTCACTATTATCGCTACTGGAATAATAAACCGCGACCTTCTATTATTTGCTTTCAGCAAACGTTTTTTTAGGAGGAGCCGACTCAAAATAACCTAGGTAGGTATGTAAAATATTCAGAATCGCAAATAGAAAATATATACCTACAACGCAACGTTTTATTTCCTGAAATTCAAAAGTTGGCGTGACTTTTAAACTTTATTTTGAAGATAAATACTCACTTGTTTTGAATATGCAGCGCGTTCAGTTTCGTTACCCAAACGTTAACATCACTGAAACAGTTATTATCACTACGATCACAAACTGAACATGGACATTAAGGTGAACATTAGCAAAAGTTAATTTTCTCTTGTTTATTCATAAATCTCGTTTCGAATGTTAACTAGGCCGTCGGGATGAAGTCGAGTAGACGACAACATTTCCTAATTTTGTTGGCGCGCGAGTGTCGTGTCCAGAATTATTCACGCGGCGCGAGTGGAGCGAGCGGCGGAGCGGGCGGGCCGCGCGGCGACCGGTGTCATAGTGGAGCGGCGGAGCGCTGGCCGCCGGCGCTTCGCCGCGGCCCGCGCCGCGCCGGTGGATCCCACACTTTCTGCCTGCCCACGCTCAACAATTTTCCTAAAAAAATCAAGCACTACTCTCATTGCTGCTTATTTTTTAAATCAGATGCAATTTATGAAACTATTTTCCAAATTTTCAGTTTGAAACACAATTTATTTAAATTCCTCTTCACTCAATCAGTCTTCTAACTTCGATTGTAATAGGGTTTTACCAAAAGTACACAGATAAATTTTACACACGATTAAATTCCAGGGGCCCGCTGGGGCCCTTGTGATTTTATACCGTTAAAATTAATTGAAAATTACACACGTTACATTCCATTAGCCAGACGCATTACCAACTTAACATCTCATGGTAAAATTGCGAGGGCTCTCGTTAATTTCCCATAAACCAATCAGCTTTATTTAGACGTGCCTATGAATATCGGCTAGCCAACCCAATCGTAATAAATGGCCGCCGACGATGTGTGCCAAGTTCTTTGCCGGCGTCGACAACTTCATGCCGCTCGGGCTTAGCGAGTTTACAACTGTTATCCAATTACCTTTCCCGGATAGTTCCTCACGTCTAATAACTAATATTACTTAATTAATATAGAAGCAACTAAAACTAACTCGAGTAACTTTCGAGTACTGCTAAAGGGTTTATTGGAATGCAGAATTAGATTTAGATGTTGTTAAACGGTACCACAGCATCTGGTCTTTGGGTTATCTCGGGTTACGCGACTTAAATGAAACCGTAATCCTGTCTCCGTCTCAGGTCCCGCAGTCCTTTGTTTTTTGCTCGTTCTGTATCACGTACTGACGCGATTAGGAAACAAATTCTCATCTTACAATTGGCTTTCTAATGGCACCAGCACATTTCACTCATGCACATAATAGGAGCAAGGACACATTAGAAAGAGTTTTCGCGTGTTAGTCTGTTGAGTAAGTTCTTGGAAACCATAACGAAGGAAAGACTGTTAGCAAGTTGTTTTCTGTTTCAAAGTTTCAATTGCATTAACAAACCAAAAAAAAATTGAATCAATAACAATATTATATGCATACCTACTAACGTGTGTTACTCGTATGCGCTGTAAATATACAATATTCTTCAAATATCCGTTTTAAAACCCTACGTAAATGTATTGCGCGGTTTCGTTTTCATTTGGAGTTTACATTTTCAACCATGAAACTGAGGAAAATCCTGGAAACTTTTTAATTATTGGTAATGACGAGGCAGTGTTATTTACGATGCAAAAACTGTACGCCTAATTACATGCTGCCACTCCCTTAAATCCTCTTCCCGGAATCCCCGGAGTGGCTTTAAATCCAGCCAATAGCAGTCAAATTAGCATTACTTACTCGGGACTTAATTGGGGCATTGTGATCTGCTCCGATTATCAGCTGTTTTTTATAATTAAAAAGTTGAAGTTTTCTAGCGAAAAAATAAAAATTCTACCACTGGTCGCGTGAAACTTACGCCCTATCAATGAGTGTAAAAAGTCCATAAATTCGATATCGGGATTTGGAGGATCTCTCCTAGTCCCTCGGCCGTGTCTCGACACAATTTATCGCCACACCGACGATGTGAGTCGGACAAAAAATAAGAGGCACAATTTGTTCGCGTCCCATTTGTAATAAAACTTCATGGAAATAACCGAATTATATCATCGGGCCTACTTTATATTTATTTCTCTCACGTTTTATTCATTTATGTGTGTGCTTCTTCTTTAACTTTTCGTTTTATTCTAAGTCGCTCTCTGGTGACCGATTTGTCGAATATTTCATTACAGCCCCACTAAGGGCCGATTCAACCAGACAAAAATAAAACTAACTCGTGATCAAATTAGTTTTTCTAAAGAAAAACGCGAGTACCATACCGGGGCATAAAGTTCGCTCATCGGGCTTTAGGAAGAGATAAGTAGTTAGAGTAACGCAAGGTAGAACGAGACAACTCTCCATATTTCAAAAATTAGACGAGAAGGATAATGATGATCTTTTTGGCCGAGTTAGTGATTCTCGTTTGTTTATATTGGCCCTAATAATGATGACCACCGGGTCATCGCCACAACCGTGTGGTAAAATAAGAATATCAAATACAGAGATTCTTGCATGTACAAAGGCAAACACATCCCTTAAGGCATTTCTCCCTGCTGACCTTCGACCGATTGAAAAACCATGATAAATAAAAGATAAAATTTTAAAGAGCCGACATTTACAATTAAACTAAACTGTCTGTATAATTTACCTAATCAAATCTATATTTTATTTATTTATTTGCTTAAATGTAATAATATATATCGGTACAGTAAATTTTATTTTTGACAGTCAGCTATGAAGTGATTATGAATATAGAGTGTAGAACCAGGCGATTAAACTAGATTATCATTCTACGCTTCATTACATTACAATAGTAAATATATTCATATCGATTACTTTTCAGCCTAAGGGCAGCTTTTCATTTGTAAGCTTTACTAACGAAAGTAGGGACGCTGGTTCCCGCTGAAAAGAGAGTTGAGTGTTTGCTGTCTCATTCTAACGTATAGCTGTGTCCCTACTCGCGTAACTAAAAATTACAGGTGTAAGGCCGGCCTAAACATAATCCTATCTCAGTGGCATTTATTACTTTATAGTGGCAATAATACTTAAATAAGAAACAAAACTGATAATCTAACAAATAAATTGCGGGTTTAACGGACTGATAACACAAGTTCAAAAGTAAATATTCTATATCATAATTACCTACCTACTATATTCAATCCATATGTTAAACTAGCTTTCCGCCCGCGGCTTAGCCCGCGTGGAACTCGGTTATATTGTGGTATAAAGCACAACTATAAGAAAATTGTCGTTTCAAACGACACACAGCGCCATCGATCTATCATCTATCGATCGGTTATCGATTGATTTCGATCTATCATCGATCGATATCGATCTATCAGGCAAACTATATTTTTGTTTTCCCTCGGGAACATCTTTTTTTCCCGGGATAAAAAGTAGCCTATGTCACTCTCCGTGCCCTAAATTATCTCTACCTAAAAAATCACGTCAATCCATCGCTCCGTTTAG
>BHDV01011673.1:3532-29222 GCA_005406045.1 Adoxophyes honmai
AAACGAGAAGTTTTCTTATAGTTGTGCTTTATATCGCAATATAACCGAGTTCCACGCGGGCGAAGCCGCGGGCGGAAAGCTAGTCGCACATAAATTCCAAAAAATTCAGAGGTGCGAGCCCGGGGTGGAAACTAAAAACCTTAAAAAAATATGCTAGAAGTGGCTACGAAACGTGACATAGTATTGTTTTGACTATGTAGCGTTTTGTGTGCTCTGCCTACCCCATTTGGGAATGCAGACGCATGATGATTGTGATGATGATGTCGTAACGATGTATGTATGAAGAATTATTTCTATAGTGTGATTGACATGTTTCAACCTATCCCGCCTACAATGATGCTGAAATATAAGAGGAAAATATTGGAAGATGGGAATAATTTCCTAAAAGAACGTAGGTATGTAAATTAACCACGCACTATCGAACCGCTAATTTCGATTGGTGGCTAACTTCAAGTACAAAACCTACACAATATTTAGCGAAAAGCTGTCGAATTTGTTCGAATGTAGGTACCAAGTTCACTTAAGTCACGGCTCACTTAGCGTTTTCGCAGCCTCGTCGCTTAATGAACGCCCGCGCAGTGTCCATGCGACGTTAGCGTCTAACCAACCAATCAGAGTGTTTTGTGTAATGAAAACGATTATGAATTGATAAGTAAACTGAGACAGCGCCTCCAAGTGGCACATTTGCACAACTACCGCAGCGGACACGTCTCCATACATTCTTCGCGTTAGGTAATTCGCAAACGAAATCATTATCGATTCAAGACCGTTTTGATTACAGTAAGCACTCCGTACCCCAAGTGTCGTTATTAGCGTCTAGTGTATTCAAAACGATGGTCGATGGGTTCCATAACAATTACGTTTGCGAATTAACGCGGCGTTGTATGGAAACTGAGACAGCGCCGCCAGCGGAACGTTTGCACAACTGCCGCAGTCGACACATCGTCATACAAAGCCGCGTTGATTCGCAAACGAGATCGTTAACGAATCCATCATCGTTTTGAATACACTAGACCCTCTGCATGATACAAGACGCCGACAATCGACGAACGTCGTTTGCGCTGCGTCGGCGCTGCGCGGAAGATATATCGTCACGTTGATATTCGGAAAACGCAACAGTACCTACCACGATTTTTAATTACCGTATTCATGATATTCACTAGCATAAACAATTTGTACCTACGACGAAACATGCAACCCAAAAAACACAATACATTTTTTTAAATTCTTTACGTAAATTTGTTCAAAATGTTAACCTAACTTAATCATAATTAATAGTTAATATTTGTAACAGAGCACACGAAATGTCACATCGTTAAAACTATGACTATTCCACGTTTCGATGCCGCTTCCAGCAAAATTTTAGATTTTAACATGACAATAATAGTAAAAGGTTTTAGGTGGTCCCCTAAATCATACATACATACATACATACATATTCTCACGCCTGTATTCCCATGAGGGGTAGGCAGAGCACATGAATTCAAAAATCCAGTGCCACGTTTAGCAAATTCTGGGTAACCAGATGGTTAAACGTGATATTGCAGTGACAGGTTGCTAGCCCATCGCCCACAATACACTAACCCTTTCCCAGAGTCGACTCTTACGACACCCACGGGAAGAAAGGGGGAGGTGCTATTCTAACCCGCCACCACACGCCTAATCATGCCTAAACATATTTCCTTTATCGTCTCTTACGACATCCAAGGAAAATCGGAAAGGTGTCATTCTGAACCCTACACCACACGGAATAGGGTCTTTGACAACAGTAAAAATAAACTATAATTTGTGGCCATCCTAACAGATTATAGGAAAATTAAACATATTTCACTTTCTTTTGTTCAAAATATTATGCATTTTTAGAGTATTTTGTTCTATTAATTTCTAATATTCGTTAATAATGTATCTGTGACTGAAACGCTTGCGATTGATTGATGACGTCACATACCATGAAAGGTATCTGTGGTCAAAGTGGACATTGATAATTTGACATGACAATTTTGACAGCTTCTTTGTGTGGTGCCTTTGTTTACTTGCATTTGACGTCAAACACCGTTTTTGGCGTGAGTTTGAGAATTTGAACTTTAATATTTATTTTCTTTGTTAATACAGACAAGAATCCGGAAATACTATAATATATCGTGTTTATTACATAATGAAGAATTTATTAAAAATATATTTCAAAAATGTTCAAAAACCCTATTACCTAGATACTACAAATTGTCTGCCCACGTATATTCGGCTTTAAAAAGCTTACTTTTTCTACCCATCACATTGTCAGACATTTCCCACGTCAGCTGTACAAGAGCAGTAATAACGAAGTTACCTTAAGTACTTTCAAACGTTACTTACACAAATGAATCGGTATCTCAGCAATCACTTTTACTTATCATGATTTCCGAGACGCGTGATTATGGCGATCTACCAATATCCGCTTCTTTATTGGCCTTCTATTTGGGGTTACGTATACTATGTACTTGGATACATACTAATATAATTAACTAGCGACCTGCCCCGGCTTCACACTACAATCCCGACTAAAAATATATTAGAGAACTGATTTTATACAAAACATGCTAAAATATGCTGAAAAAATAATAATGCTAGAAGTGGGCACGAAACGTGCAATAGTCATGGTTTTGTCAATGTTGCGTTTCATGTGCTCTGCCTACCCCATTAGGGAATACAGGCGTGATGTATGTATGTTTTTATACAGGTGGCCGAAAATTTTACTAAAAATTTTAATCAGTGGTCGAATATTAAATTATATAGGTACGCGTCTGAAAACCCCAGTAAAATATTTCCCGAAATTTTTCATTACTGAGGTTGTGGGAGACAAATACTAAGAGATTTCTTTAGGAATAACCATTTAACCATTTCCCTTCCATTTTTTTGGATGACGTGTTCTTTTTACAATAATGTGTTTCCTTACTTAATATCCCTAGTATACGTTCAGACACAATTTTATTCAAAATGACATTCATTAAAAAGCCAGTATCCCGTAGTAGCATAATAATAATGTTACAAAATTGATATTGACGCAGTAAATACACACATTTAAGCGACCCTGTAAGGCCGATGCGCTTTTTTTATTGAGTTCCGTGTTTCCGCCATTTTAGCCGTTCTTTGAACTTACTTGTGGCTACGAAGCGTGAAATAGTCATAATCATGGTTATGTCTATTTCACTTTTCGTGCGCTCTGCCTACCCCATTTGGGATTATAGGCGTAATTATATGATTATGATGATGAGGATTTGAACTTACGTTTTGTAAATGTGATTCATACATACATCCAAACCATTACTGTTTCACAGCATATTTTTTAAGGTTTTAAGTGGGCAGGTACAATAGTGACAGGTTGCTAGCTTGTCGCCAAAAGCATACATCAAGTTATTTCTTTAGACGCTTCTTACGATATCCACGGAATAAATGGAGAGATTTCATTCCAAACTCGACACCACACAGAATTAGGTATTAAAATACTCAAGGCTTTTCAGGCTCATTTCTTAAACTACGCTCATACATAAGCCTTTTAATTAATAAAGTCACATAAATAACTATAAAACACCAACGGAACCACTGCGCGCGCGTCGGTAGTCTTGGTTCGTACAGGAAACATCGCGCGATTTGCTATCGCGTGGCCTAGTGAACGTGCGTACGAGTTCGAGATCCGAGATACAGATGGTAAAGGTATGTCAGTCTGTCAATGACAGTGTGAAGGGCCACAGATTATCAAAATGTACTAAAAAAACACGATCTTGGATGTCGTAAGAGGCGTCTAAGGTAATAGGTTACGGCATGTTTTAGGCGACAGGCTTAGCAACTTAGCTTCCAACTCAAAACCTAATGAAATTTGCTAGAAGTGGCCACAAAATGTAGAACTGTCATGATTTTGTCTGTGTAGTATTTCGTATGCTCTGTTTACCCCGTTCGGGAATACAGACGTGGTGTTCATGTCAAATCATTAGCTCAATTTCCACTTTAAATTTTAGCAACACCCTGTTTCCATACTAGCGTTGACTTATGTCATTACCACCTAATATTTCCAAGGTTTTTAAATAATTATTCTGATTTGTTAGAGTAAATGAAAAACTTGAAAAATAACGTAAACGTGTTTTCTTTCGTATCTTTAAAAAACTACACGTCGGTTAAAAGTGGCCAGTATGGTCTTAACGTTCTAAAGCACGTTCTATACGCATCTGTTCCACATTCAAAATTACCCAACACAAAAAACAATTCTAATTCTCACCTGTCCAACAGTTTAACGTAGATCATCAAATCACCACGTCAACGGCGGGGCGTCATTGACCTCTGACATTGACTTGACACCGCGCGTGATTTATCAATACAGCTGGCAGTGATTTAGAGCTTCGGTCGTATCAAGGTCGGTTAGGCTTCCAAATTGAAGGGTGAACTTTGAATTGCGAACGCAATTTTCAAACTGGCCAGTTAGCACTTTAGTTTAAAAAGTAAATAGAAAGTTTTTTGTTTTCAAACTGTCGATGAATTTTAGTGGCCAGTGTTATTTGGGACATGAAAGCGCGAATATTATAGAAACTTAGTAAAGTATTTAGTCAGTTGGAAAAATCATGAGTTTGTAAAAATTCTATCAACAGTTGAGAACTTATTTGATACGATCAAAGAAAAATATATTATTGAAATCAAACGTTATCGAATATTGAAGGCTCTTTACTGCTTGGCTTAGAAAGGTACTTCGTGGTTTTTTTTAAATGACACATTATTAAAAGATGCAAGATAGAGTGTCTTCGTTAGATACAAAGGGGATGAACGACGCGCTAGATTAAGGAAGATTCTAGAATCGACTGGGATAACCTCATCGAACTGCTCTTCTGGATATTGATTGAAGGTCTATAGAGAGTGATTTAACGTAGCATTCTCGGAGTGAAACGGCTTGACCGGATCAGGTACACTACGCTGCGTTTGCCGATTGCCGATAACTGAGCAAAACCCATCAGGCTGAAGTGGGACTGAGCAGGCCACGTCACGCATGCATCTACTCAGGTAGTCCAGAAACGCAACAGAGTTGGAGCCACAAGACAGATAGCGTCGAGGCAGGCCCAGGTGGAGATGGCGGGATAACTTGGCCGTATTCCTTAGTGTAGTGGTTAGTGAATTATTAAAAAAAAATTGGTACTAATGGAAAACGTGGGGAGAGGTCTTCGGCCAACAGTGGAACACAAACCCAGGCTGTTAATAATAATAAATAACATACATACATATGGTCACGTCTTATTGCCAAAAGGGGTAGGCAGAGTACACGGAACGTGACATAGACAAAACCATGATTATGACTATTTCACGCTTCGCAGCCACTTCTAGCTTAATGCTAGGTTTGAAAACAGATGGAAGAGGTAGTATAAAAGTGAGGTTGCTGGCCTGACGCCTACAGCATACCTAAACCTATTTCCTTAGTCGCCTCTTACGAGATCCACGGAAGAAATTGAGAGGTGTTATTCTATGTGGTGTTCGACTCCACACGGGATAACATACAGTTGCCAAATAAAGAGTTTTAAACAAATCACATAGGTACTCATTTTTCATTTGTCATCATCTACCTAAGTCTACGATCAATGTACCTTTGATTTGATTTGATTTGGTTTGATACCTCACCCCTGCCACCGCTTCTCATTCCTAAGAACGGTGGCACACGACGTTGTCTATATAAGAAGGCATTGATATAACACACTATAGTGAACCAAACAATCATACCAAATTAGCGTCATTATTACTCGTATCACCATAGAGCAATTGAAATAAACAGATGTTGAAATTTATTTGTACCATTTGTGTGCTTAAGAGTCATTTGGCGTCCTTTTTTGGAATCACTTTACTGTTATTATTGCTATTTAGACTATTATGATCAGCGACCTGATTTGCGTGTTGTGTAATAGTACTTTACTGCCTTGTGAAGAAATGGTGTAGCTCACGATTTTTATTACTGTCTAGAATACTGCAATAGACAAAAAACAACGAGCGTTAGTTTGACCTATTGCCTCTTGCCGCGAAATGGTAATGGAACACAGCTGGGCTTTCTTAAAAAAATGTATTAATACAGAAAAAATACAGAAGTAACTCTTACAGTAATACGGTCAACATCGAAATGACAAATTTTAGTAAAATTAGACATGGAAATTTGGTTCCCGTGGATAACCTGTCTAACTCGAGATGATAGAAGTTGACGGATACGGAGTTGCTTATGTACAGTTGCTACATAATTTAAAGCATAAACTTAAGTAAAAAAAAAACAGTTTAATTAAGAGTAGTTATTGTTGGAAGAAAATGGTACTTACGTGATATTTTTATATGAAAGAACTAAACACTTGAATTTAATGATCCTACATACATACATACATTATTGTCACGCCTGTATTCCCAAGAGAGCTAGGCAGAGCACATAAATTCAAAAATCCAGTGCCACGTTTAGCAAATTCAGGGTAACCAGATGGTTAAACGTGATATTGCGGTGACAGGTTGCTAGCCCATCGCCCACAATACACTAACCCTTTCCCAGAGTCGATTTTTACGATACCCACGGGAAGAAAGGGGAGGTACTATTCTAACCCGGTACCACACGGGGAATTTTTTGGTCCTATGATTGCTAATTGCACGTATATAAAATGTGGATGTTGTGGATGTTCCAAACACGTGGAAAATATTAACTTTCTATACATGTTTAAATACGCAGAGTCACATTCCTAGCGGGTCCATTAAAAACATTGTTTATCATCACCTAAAGGATTTCGAAAGCCGATTCAGGATAGTGGCATGTGTATACGCAATATTTTTTAAATATTATTGGCAAAGATATTGTAAATTGGTAGTTAGTGATGTAAGTAGTTAAAATGGTTACATCAGCTCTAAGTGCAGGTGATCTTAGTTTTAGTAATATTTGCTAATGTACGGAATATTTACATTTGGCCAAAATACGGTCGATTTATTTTTATTATTGCTCACGGCTTCGTATGCAAAAATTTTGTATACGTACACGAAACGCTACATAGACTAAACCACGACTATTTCGCGTTTCGTGGCCACTTTTCTTTAGTTAATTGTTGGCAGGTATAGTAGTGACAATTTGCCTAAGATGTACCGTATCTATGTACTAAGCCTCCTCTTACGACATCCCTGGAAGAAACGGAGAGGTGTTATTCTAAACCCAGGTGCATAAGTTTAAGTTTTTTTTTTTTTTTAAAAGGGTGCATAAGTTGACTGACATAATAATAGGTACGTCACGAAAATGTACACAAAATTAAATATTATTTATAGTAAACTAGCTTTTTCCCGCGGCTCCGCTCGCGTTAATTTTGGGGCAGCACAGAAGAGATAGCCCATATACCAATTTATAGCTTTCTACATAGAAAATTGCGGTATTCTCCACAAAACTTCCACCTCTCACTTTAGTGAAACGGGGAGTCTTGAAGAGACAAAAAGTAGCCTATGTCACTCTCCATCCCTTCAACTATCTCCACCCAAAAATCACGTCACTACGTCGCTTCGTTTAGCCATGAAAGACTGATAAACAAACAAACAAACACATTTTCCCATTTATAATATTAGTATGGATTTTAATTTATATCCCGTGTGGTGCCGGGTTAGAATAGCACCTCCCCCTTTCTTCCCGTGGGTGCCGTAAGAGTCGGCTCTGGGAAAGGGTTAGTGTATTGTGGGCGATGGGCTAGCAACCTGTCACTGCAGTATCACGTTTGAACATCTGGTTGCTCTGAAATCGCTAAACGTGGCACTGGATTTTTTAATTCATGTGCTCTGCCTACCCCTCTCGGGAATACAGGCGTGAGGATATGTATGTAATTTGTATTTTAATTTTGCGTGCTATTCGAGGGCGTTTTAGTAAATAGTAAAAAGACAATTAATCTTCTTTGACGAATCAAAGCTGAAGAGTTTGTTTGTTTGAACGCGCTAATCTCAGGAACTATCGGTTCGAATTGAAAAATTATTTGTGTGTTGGATAGACCATTTATTGAGGAGGGCTTTAGGCTATTTAACATCACGCAGCGACTAATAGGAGCGAAGAAATATTGGAAAATGTGGAAAAAACGGGGGGGAATAGTCACTCATCCACGCGGACGGAGTCGCGGGCACAGCTAGTTATTCATAAACCAACAATATATCAACACACCTAAACATCCAAATAGGTTTTATGTGGCTAAGTGGCTAGCTGGCTAGTGATAATATGCCGTAAATAATGTCAAAATTTGTCAGTTCAGTATAAATTTTGACACATCCGTATCTTAGGGAATAAGGGTTAATTTCCTAACGAAATGTAAGGAATTATCGCCTTAACGACTTCAGTGCGGGGATAATATAAAATACCTATTTGCTCGCAAAAAAGCTTGAGATGTATGAAAATCAGCGGCGCTTCCGCCTTTCTTCAACTTGAACAGAGACCAATTTAACAAAAACGCATAAGATGTATGAAACATTGCGGCGCTTACTGCTTTTTCGAGTTGATAAAATTTGTATGGGAGAACGATTTTTTAGTTTTTTAGTATGTTACACTAATTTTTTCCACACTTTCTCATTTTACTAACCTTCCCTGAACTTCAACGAACATTTTAAAAAAAAGAATTGGCTAAATCGGTTCGTGCGTTCTGGAGGTATTGCGTCAGGAAGGAAAACACGACTTATTTTTAAATAGTAGATAATTAAATTAAAATTGGTTGATATAATTACATCCGTACCAATATATAAATGTGAAAGTGTGTTTGTTTGTTTGTTTGTTTGACCGTCTTTCACGGCTAAACGGAGCGATGGATTGACGTCGACGGTTAAAAGGCTATTTGATTCAAGCGCCATTTTGAGAACTTTACAGGAGAGCGTTTTAAAGATTATTTTTCGAGAAAAAAATTCACTGTTCCATAAGTACGTAATAAAAGTTTACATGTCTCCGCAATCATAAAGCGGAATATTTTGTGCTATTTTTTGATATATATAGTAACACATAAGAGGTGTTTTTAAAGGAGTTAGATGTAACTTAAGCCATTTTGCACCATTATTTGATCAGGGCAGAAAGATCTAAGTACACGAAAAAGATTTATCTGTTCAAATCAAAATAGCTCAAGTGTACATGACTTCTTTATCGAATCAAGGATAAATGATTTAAATCGCTCACCAAGTTGTAAACTGTTCATGGATAAATGATTTAAATTGCTGACCAAGTTGTGAACTATTCAAGGAGGAATGACTCAAATTACACAGTATAAAAATAAGATTGAAAGCAAATTGGTTTAATGGCAAGATTTATTAAAATCTGTTTTGGGTAAAATAACTCAAAGGTAATAAAACAAATTTGACGATGTAGGAAAAAAGAATGAAAGGCCATATCAATTCAAAGAAAAGTATCTTAAATGGATAAAATTGACAATTTCAAGAAATTATACTCTTAATCAATTTTATTAAACGGGAATATCACTTGGCTTTGGTTAAAATTGAACAATGTTTAATGAAAATCAACTTTTATTCATGAATGTCAAATTATTTGTATATGTAGGTAACATTTATAATCAGTCTTTAAATATTAAAGTTTTAATTGTTCATTGATGACTAATTATCTGTAATGTAGGTAACGATATTAGCATAAATAATAAACTAATATAAAGGAATTAAGTGTGCAGATATTTATTTTATGCATAAAGAAAAAGGTTGCAAATGATATAAAGACTAAAAGCTGGGCAAGGAAAATTAGCATAGGTCATATTGTTCCAATTACTAGTTCAGGCAAAATTGGCACAAGTCGTATTGTTCCTAAAACTAGTTCAAGTAAGATTGATTCAAGCGACAGAGGTAATGTTCGCATGTTCAAGGCAGAATGATTTAAGTTACATACACCATTAAATCTGGTTGAAGCAAAATTAATTCACATCCTATGTTCAATTATTTAAGATCAAGGTAAATTAATTCAAACACCGACACTATTTTATTTCATCCAAGGAGAAATGGCCTAAATTACAGATAATAAGAAAAACACAGTTTTTCGATGGGTCTATATACATGCTTCGAAAAAATCAAGCATTTTGGCTACACTTGATACCGCGTAAACAGAAATGATACTCAAATTGGCCATGGAGCCAAGCGCCAAAAAAGTGCTCAGATTGACCTCAAACCCGGCTCAAACGACGCGGAAAAATTCGCTGATTCCAATGATGTATATAACTCAATATCGCCCAGGATGGCGCTTGAATCAAATAGCCTTTTAACCGTCGACGTGATTTTTTAGGTAGAGATAGTTTAGGGCATGGAGAGTGACATAGGCTATTTTTTGTCTCTTCAAAACCCCCCATTTCCCTAAAGTGAGGGGTGGAAGTTTTCAATGTACAAAGCTATAAATTGGTATGTGTGCTATCTCTTCCGTGATACCCCGAATTAAACGCGAGCGGAGCCGAGGGCAAAAGCTAGTACAGTATAAAATTAACTTAATTATAAGTGTGCTTTCCTTAGGTACCCCATTTGAGATTAAAGGCTTGTCTTATAGGCATGTATGTACGTAATGTAATGTAGATACGAACTATAAATAACAATTGAGACAGGCTCTAAATTAGAAATGAGCGCTAGACTTGATCTAGGTCACATTCGACAAGTTTCTTTTCTTTACAATTAAGAGTTATCCGCTTAGTTACTTTCAAAATGGCTATAAGTCATTCTTGTAATCATCCTTGCTAATACTACAACAAATTTAATGTGAAAGCGTGTATCTGTCTGTTAGCGTTTTACGTTTCAACCGCTTAACTTTAGGTTTAAACTACAGGTGGTTATGTTGTCGCCTAAATTATACCTAAACCTATTTTCTCAGACGCATCTTATGTCATCCATGAAATACACATCAATCTGACACCAGATATTTACTAAGTAATTACCTAATGAAAACAAATGTAAAATACATTTTACATACAAATATATACCTTCGTCACGCCTATATACCTACCTCAATGGAGACGGCGAAGTACCTACACTATACATAGTACAAAATCATGACTATTTCACGTGGTCACTTTTAGCATACGTTTTGGTTGAGACATTGTCGAAAGAGGTACAATATTGCTAGGTTTCTAGCCTGTTGTGCCGTCGAGGATTCACACGAAGTTCACGCGAAGGTGCCCGAATGCCCGTTGATGTCTTTCATTGTTTTAAGGATATTTCAAAAACTACTAATCAGATCTTGAAGATATTAAAATGGGAAATCAATGGTAAAGGGAAGTCATTTCCTCATCATCATCAGCCTATATACGTCCCACTGCAGGGCACAGGCCTCCTCTCAGTATGAGAGGGCTTGGGCGATAGTTCCCACGCGTGCCCAGTGCGTATTGGGAACTTCACACACAACGTTGAATTACTTCGTCGCTGTGTGTAGGTTTCCTCACGATGTTCAAGTCATTTCCTATCAAACAGAAAAATATAAACATAAAAAAGCCCCTTAAACGTATCAGACTTTCCTCACAGTTCTTATAAGATTAGCGTACGCTATGTCATAGTTAACGATCGTAAAACAAGTGTGGTTTACATAAGCAGTGAGTGGATGCGCGGGAGCCGATCACTTCGGCTGTCTGCATCTCGCTTTATGGCTGCCTGTGTCCATTACACCACGAACTAAAGTGTGGTGACCGGTTTAGAACACCTGTCCATTTCTTCCGTGGATGTTGAGGCGACTAAAGACGTTTAGGGATCGAAATCTAAACCCCTAACGTTTTTTAAACTATTATTGCATTAACGTAAAGTTAAATTACGTAAAGTTTTATGTCATAATTATCATTTTTCCTAAAACTGATTATGACCTATCTTTTGTTTTCTTAACGTCACTTGCCATAATTGATTATTGGTCCTAACGTCGTGTGCTATAATAGTCATGTATCAAAATTATCATACATACATATTCTCACGCCTGTATTCCTAAGAGGGGTAGGCAGAGCACATGAATTCGAAAATCCAGTGCCACGTTTAGCAATTTTAGGGTTACCAGATGGTTAAACGTGATATTGTAGTGACAGGTTGCTAGCTCATCGCCCACAATCGCAAAAAAAAAAAAATCAGTAAGCCTAATAATGAAAGTTAAACCTAATGATGAGAATGATGAGTAGTTTGTTCTATAATTGTACTTCCTAACATTATTTGTCTTCACAATTATTTTCTCTAATTATGGTTAACGTGCTTTTCTGAACCCTATTTTTCGTATCTGATTGCAGTTCGGTTCTGGCGCTTCGCCTCGCTCAATTCGCTCACTCGCCTCGCGCAGGCCGCAGTTAAACCTAACACTCTTCCTCGCTTCACTCGTCGTCGAACCTAACTGGGCTCTGCCTTAGTCCTTTATACAACCAGGCCATAATAAATTCTTATTCTAGACAGAATAGGTATACTAAATTTAATTCGAATATTTTCACAAATGGTAAAGTTTCATACTAACTTTGCACCCCTGCTTTAACCGCTTAGGGGATGAATTTTCGAAAATCCTTACGTTTAGAAAACGAACCCTTTGTAAAACTCTAATCATAATTTAGACCCTGCGTTGATTATCAGTTAGTTAGTCATCTTCTTAGTGATAGAATAGATGTTATTTATGGTGCTAACAAAATTATTACGCACAGAATTTAATTTTGACATACATACATACATACATATTCTCACGCCCGTATTCCCAAGAGGGGTAGGCAGAGCACATGAATTCAAAAATCCAGTGCCACGTTTAGCATTTTCAGGATAATCAGATGGTTAAACGTGATATTGCAGTGACAGGTTGCTAGCCCATCGCCCACAATACACTAACCCTTTCCCAGAGTCGACTCTTACGACACCCACGGGAAGAAAGGGGGAGGTGCTATTCTAACCCGGCACCACACGGGTAATTATTTAATTTTGACGTGATAATATAATGGAACTTTGCACCGACAATTAGCTCCTCAGTAGACGGCCTTTCTCCACTCGGCCACATGTCTGTCCGTCTGTCCGTGAATGGAGCGCAGTTAATTGATTATTTTAATTACGCTCATTAAAAGGCTAAAGGTTAAAGGGCATTGTGTAATTTTGACATCCTGGTGATTTTGTTGCAAAATTAAAATTTGTAAGTTTTACAGCTAGACAATTATGTCATGTAATTTGGCTGTATAACTTGTGCAAGATAGTGAAAAGTTATGAATACAAAAGTGGATAGATCAAAAAATGCAATTATGTCAGAATATATAATTAATAAAGGAGTGGGATAATGGTCCCGCCCGTGTGACAACGTATTAAAAAAAAATCTCTATTTTTTATTGTATTGTATTGTATCCGTAGAGTCTAAAGATACGCGATCAACACAGCTGGCTGTGCTATCTTTTGACGCCAATGGGAAATAGTTTATAGAATTCCGTATCGCCGTCATGGTAGCCATTATTTACCCAGCGGCATTATGAACATAAGGGGTTCAAGATTTTTAGTCCATATAATGACATGAATACGAGTATGCTTTTCAGTCAATGTACCGTGTTTGTAACACTATACGACCAAGTAATGCTCATATAACACTGATATAAGCTTACTTTGCAATACCAGTAATATTGTGCAAGTGAAAAATAATCCTTCATCAATACTTGTTTACGATTTGAACTCGTTCGGTACCGGATTGAAGTGTAGGTTGATTTTAAGTGCTCATTGCTGAACAGAATCCTCGAATCTTCTCTGTTAGAGATGAGAAGAAAGAAAGAGACTTTCTATGAAAATGGCCCATACATGTGAACTTTGATTAATAGTTTTGACAAAATCTACAAGCAAGTCGGTTGAGAGCGCCGACGAAGAACGTATATAGACCATAAAAGTTATACTGTAAATGGCGACGAAGCGTGAAATGATCATGGGTTTGACCAAGACTATTTCACGGTTCACAGCTAGTTCTAGCATAATTTTAGGTTTAACAACAAATGGAAGAGTAGCCTAAAGCACACCCAAACCTGTATCCTTAGTCGCCTCCTATAACATCCACGGAAGAAATGTAGCGCTGTTATTCTAATCCGACACCAACAGAATTACTACTTAATTGGTAAATTTCGATCGGTTGCAAAATAATCCAAGATATTCAGATTACTGTAACAACCAAATAATTTCTTTATGACCGTATGTCGTTTGCATATATGAAGCAAGCAAATGATCAATCGTTGCCTCAGACGCGATCCATCATCCGAATCAATCATTTATTGATTGATTTTTATTAGTTTATCCTAATCGTCTGCGAGTGTCGATTATGAGCACATGTGGTTGGAATAAAAAAATATATTTGTGTACACTTGCGCTTAAAATATTCAGTTTGAGCCAATATTAGTATTTTTTTAGAGTAGATGAAAGAGGTAGGTATAATGGTGACAAGTTGTTATTATATTATAGATAATTTTTTAAATGAACATACTATAAATTGATGACCTGTGTGGTGTCGGACATAGAATAACACCTCTCCTTTTCTTCCGTGTTGTAAGAAAAAATAGGTATCCGTAAACTTTAGAAGACAGCCTACCATCCTGTCACTATTGTATCTGTTAACTTAAATCCCAAAAAATGTGCTTGAAGTTGAAATTTTGACTATATAGCGTTTCTCAAGCTCTGCCAACCCCATTTGGGAATACAGGCACGATGTAACTATGTGTGTTAATGTTGAAATTACATGGTTCAGCGCAAGTAGCATTTGCTAAAATCAGGCCAAATTGTATCATCTAAAGTAAAGTAACGTAAGTAATTTAACTTAGAATGTACGAGTATATTGCACAAATGCATTTTACTTTCATATGCCATTAAATTGTTGCCAAATAAATTAAATTTACACCGCTAAGAAGGTTTTATGAGATGGTGCGCGAACGCAACTCATTTGAAAATTGTAGCGACTGCGCAAGAGAGCGATGGGATTGTAGTATCGAATGATTTCTGTCCCTCTAGAGAACGTTGTCTAAATAAACTTAATAATGATTTCGTTAAGTCATACTGCGGTACGGTTTTCAAATAATGTAAATTGGCTCCTTACAATGAGCCATTTAACACCCTTTCTGCTCTACTCGTATTTTTGTAACAAGTTGTATACAGTGACACATGAATTGTGATTCAGTATCTCTAATTGACCGCATTACATTTTTTTTGTTATGCTAAAATATTTTGTTATTTTTCTAAACTTAGGCATTTCAGCTATTAAATAAAATTAATTATAGTTTCTTTTGACTACAAGCAAAAGAATTTCATTGAACTTGGCTTAATACTACTAGAATTTTTACAGTTTTTTTTGTTAAATGTAATGGGACACAAATAGGGATACCTACTCAATATTTTTGGCCAAGACTTAGAATTTATTTGCGAGACAACATGAAATAACTTACATACATACATCACGCCAGCGTCACATACATTCCCAAATGGGGTAGGCAAAGCACATGAAACGCTACATAGACAAAACGATGACTATTTCACGTTTCTTGGCCACTTCTAACTTAATCTTTTAGAACAGTGACAGGTTACAAGCCTGTCATCTAAAATATACCTTAGCCAATATTATATCCTTAGTCACCTCTTACGACATCCATGGAAGAAATGGAGAGGTGTTATTTCTAACCCCACACCACACTGAAAGAGAATTAAATTTATTTGCAGTAAAAGTTATTTACGATCGTTTTATTGTTAAGACCCAATAGTTTTTTAGTAAAAAAAAGATCCATCCACTATTGTTTTACATTACGACATAGCCACGGCGCCTGAGTGGTTCAAAGGTATATCGATGATTTCATCGCGATTGTATTGAATCGAATTAGATAATCTCGTATTGCAGGATCTAGGTAGCTTTATACTGCTCTAAACAATCGAGAGCTTGTCCAGACTATTTTAAAACTACAGGAGGTTCCCCGGGAGGTCTCACACTTTAAATTGTGCTTAAGCGATAAGCGTGCGTATTTATTCAATTCATTCATTTAATCAACGTACGCATTTTTTTTTGTATAGGTTCAGTAGGTACAATCCGTTTAATATGAATTCGCTTATAATATTGACCAACCGCTTAAGACGTAATTACCCAACGAAGTTTAATTTTCTCATAAAACTCTTAGCAACAAATTCAGATATCATGACTTCGTCTACATACCGGTTCAAATCAAGTTCTATTATAATGTGTTTTAAAAACCATTGTTGATCCGTCGAACTTGCTAAAAATACACTAGTATTTTTAGCAAGTACTAACCTACCTAAATTAGTCGATTACATTTTAGCTAATGTTTCAACTCTGGTAAAGGTCACATGAGAAGAGAAATAAAATTGTCAAAAATATGCGTAGGTGTATTTAAAAATTTGAACAGAGGTCAAGATTGAAAATAAATCGCAGCAAACCAGACCTAATTTAACTATAGTTATTGTTTTACTTATGCAGAGACACTCTGTATAGGTATGTATGCAATGATAATTGAAGGAATAATGTCACGTTATGCAATTAGATTCAAACCAACGAATTTAATTTCACTATAGATGTATCAAGTAGTAATGAACAATTAGTTAGCGTTATTATTTTACAACAATAACCGTTAGAATTAAACTAATTGCAAAACCTAAGAATCACACTACAGTCAAGTCTAACCACAGTATAATCCAGAATATAATCGTCAAAGTGTCTCCTTTTTACTAACATTAAAAACGAGTTGGACTTACGCACGAAGGGTTCCGTACTATTGAAAGGTAAAATGCGGATTATGAAGATCATTTTGACCAACGTTTGGTGAAAAATTACAATACATAATAATTTACGTCATATATTTTTTAAGAGGAGAATTATTCATGTATATGTATTTAGTTACAGCTGAGGTAAGGTTTTTCCAATGTTTTATAAAAGTAGTACAGAAAAAAAAATACAAAACACACAGATATTATAAACACCAAACCTAGGGTGCCATCGGTAGCGGGGCAAGACCCAAGCTACCAATGGTTAGGGCTGAAGACTGAGCAACCTTCTGACGATGCGCGCCGTACAAAGGAACTCCGCCTCTTGCATCAAACCCTTGAGCCAACCGTCTACCTACATAACATACATACATAAAATCACGTCTATGTTCCCAAATGAGGTAGGTAGAGCGCACGAAACTTGACATACCAAGATTATGACTACTTCACGTTTCGCACTTCTAGCATAATTTTAGCTTTGAAAACCGATGGAAGAAGTAGTATAGTATTGACAGGTTGCCTTCCGCATTTAGCGTAACCTAACCCTGTTTCCTTAGTCGCCTTGTGCCGCAGGCACAACCTTTTTTGACGTGTTTTTATACTTTCTATTCTATTTCTGTAATTTACTTTTAATTATTTGAATTTTATGTTTAGAATAGTCTTTTTATACATTTTGTTTTTAGTCTGAATAAAATGGTGATCAAAGTCAGTCGTTTCACTTAATAGAACCAGATTTCATAGTCATACAGTCCATAGATTCCAGTCTCTCGCTTATACGCCTCTTACAACATTGACGAAAGAAATGGAGAGTTTTAGTCTATCCCGACACCACACAGCGAGTCTTATTATAATAGTTATCATTATCATAATATAAAATGAGTTCAAACTGGCTTCGTAGATTAATAACGGAAATATACTGTGTTCCATAAGTGGCCAACCGTAGCCGTGAAATCTTAATCGCGATACCATCTAACGGCGCAAATTAAAGAACAATGCAACTTAGCAATCGGCAATAAGGTGTAAAAAAGTTAAATCTCATTTAATGCAACTGGTACAGCGGTTTAATTTGAAGAACGTTCACTTGATATAAAATGTTGCTTTATTATTACCTTATTATTACCACAGCCTCAACTGTTTTTTTTTTCTTAATTTTGAGGGGTTAGTTAAACTTTTAAAGAATGAGAATAATTTTATATGAATAATGGTTATACTTAAAACTATTAATGTTTTGATACTTAATGTCATAGAATAATATACCTACACCAATCAACATAGAAGTAAGCGTACACACATTTATGTTGGTATGAGATTAGAAAACAGACATTTTCATTTGTTGTAAAATTATTATATGGATGCAAAGAGGTAAGTAAACATACGGTAAATGTGCCTTGCAGAGGGCCAAATGTCCAATCCATGACTAAAACTAACTGATGATAATTTTTAATGATGATCGAATTATCTATCCACATGTCTTGTTACTCGGCCGGCACCTCAAGCGTGAAAGAAAAATAAATTTCATGTGTCATCAGACTTTTATTTTTATTGTTTTTCCTTTTATGTAATTGTGATTGATAATTGTTAAATATTAACCGTGGAATGAGCTCTTTTAAATTAATTTAAAAATTATTTCAGTAGGTGGTTTTTCACAGCGTTTTTTCGAACCGACCGCGCTGACATAAGCTAAGTCCATGTACTCATCTCGTTATGCACTCGGTTTTGGAGCAATGCTATAAAACTGCCGGTTTATGACGTGACGCAAGCGTTGCAAGAGTGTATGAGGATTGTGAGCTGTGGAGTTTTTTTTTATTACCTTACTTGCAACGGAACTGAGGGTATTAATTTGAAGGTCATAGGCATGCAGAACTAAAACAAATCTCTTATTTTAGTATAGAAGCCCCTTAAATACTCATTTTATTTTAATTTTATTTTTTACTTTTGAAGTAAATCTATACTAATATTATAAACCCGAAGAGTTTGTTTGTTTGTTTGTTTGAACGCGCTAATCTCAGGAACTACTGGTTCGAATTGAAAAATTCTTTTTGTGTTGGATAGAGCATTTATCGAGGAAGGCTTTAGGCTATGTAACATAACGCTGCAACTAATAGATGCGAAGAAACATTGGAAAATGTCGAAAAAACGGGGAAAATTAGTCACTATATTCCACGCGGACGGAGTCGCGCGCACAGATAGTAATAATATACAACTATAAAATATTCTTTGAATATAGCGTCTACACCAAAAAAAACGTACGATTGTTGCATGGGAACCCCCGAAAGTTTTAATTTATTTTTAGTATTTATTGTTATAGCGACAATAGAAATACATAGTATCTGTCAAAATTTCAACAGTCTAGCTAGCACGGTTCGTGAGATACAGCCTGGCGACAGACAGACGGACAGCGAATCCTCAATAATAGGGTCCCGTTTTCACCCTTTAGGTACGGAACCCTAAAACTTAAACAAGCTAAATGGTGACTTTTTTAAATTCGTGTTTCGATAAGGACTCTTCAGATAATCTTGCCCTGTCGTCATAATTGTAGCTATTGGGCTTGTAACAAGAAAGAAACAACATGGTTACCCTTGTTCACTTGAATTTTGACCTTTTGTATCGCGCATTATACTCGTTGTCCTGACCTGGTTAAGAATGTTATTTAATTTCAACCCTGACATTCATACTTGTTTACTTATTTTCTGGCTAATTTGTGCGTTAATGGATAATATACAAAATGGACGGATTTTGACCGTAAATATTTTAAATAGTGGTCGGGTAGGTACGGTCAAGGACTTTAATCCATGAGCCACCATAGAACCTTTTCAAAGAAAAAATCATTACGATTGCCCTTGATAATTAATGGGATGTCACTATGACGTTTACTGTGAATTGGTTCTATGGTGGCTCATGAATTAAAGTCCTTGACTGTACGGTCGACCAAGAAAGTGGTCTATCACTTTTGACAAAAGTTCGTGTGACATCAAAATTATCACTAAGGTTGACATTGTCACTGTCATAATATTATGGCAAGGGGTAATCGACCTTGTTGTTTCATGATGTTCAAATGAATATCGATCTTGAGGGGGTAGACCAATTTCTTGGTCGACTGTACACAAGAGTGAAAACCCCTGTGAAGTTTTTTACCGGAATTTTCACGTATTTTTTTTACGAATATCTGAAAATATTGTCCATATCTTAGACAACCGCGCGGTATTGCAATGTCGAACGAATGCAGGTGCGTATGCGCCGGCTAACGAGACTTTCGTACGGGACGTAAGGTAGGTATAACACAAGGCACATTGAGCGGAAGAGCTATGAAACATTTATTTTATCTCCAAGGTCAATAATGAAATGTTTCAGGAAATTTTCTATAGGGGTTTGCAGACACGCCTACATGAGCACAAAATAAAATATTTACGGTAATTTTCTTGCCACCTTGTATTTACAGTCAAATATTGTATTACTAAACCTAGATGGACGTTCCATGACCAAATCGCGGACGTTTTAAAAACACGTCAGGTCAAGAGTACCCGAAATCGACGAGCATGTATGAAGAGATAATGAACGTGGATGAAGCAAAAGAGGTATGTCAGTATCGTAGCAAGTGGAACAAAGTGGTCTCTGCCTACCCCTGTGGGAAAAAGGCGTGACGGTACGTATGTATGTATGTATATTATGTATGTAGATCTAGTGGTTTGTACAGTCGAAGAGACTGAATGTTTAGCAGTCTGACCATCTTCATAATTTGTTCGCATTTCAACGCCTAACTTCACCCTGAAGTTTAATGTTATTAAATTAAATTTTCCTGTGTGGTGTCGAGTTTAGAATATCACCTCTCCATTTCATCCGTGATGTAGGTGACTAAGAAAAGGTAAACGCATATTTTAAGCGATGGGCTAGCAAACTGTCAGTATTTTACCTCTTTTCTCTAACATGATACATAAAAAATATACTAATCGGAAATAATCGGAATCTGATGATGGGATCCAAGTAAAATTGAGGGTAAACCCTAGATAGTCTAGATACTATAAACCCTAGATATTACTAGAAAATAATTTCTAATCACATCAGACATTAATTGTCTTACATCTGTTTTCAAACCTAAAATTATGCTAGAACTGGCTGCGCAGCGTGAAACAGTCTTAATCATAGTTCTATGTCATGTTTTGTGTACTCTGCCTACCCCATTTGAGAAAATAGGCGTGATTGTTTGTAATTTCTAATCTATTGTCCTCCATATAGTACACACTAACGCTATTTGCAAGTTATAGTGCCAGGAAGCCTAATCGGGTGGTCAACGCATTAACCTCTTTCGCGGCGTTGCGTGGTTAAATCACACGTGACCTGCAATGAGATCACTTGTTATGTAAGTTAATATTGAGCGTCGGTGTCGGCGTGTGGTTTAAGGGAGGAGACGTAGCGATTTGTGGACTGGAGTGTTTTTTGTGGAGGTTTCTAATATTCTGTCTGTAGATAACTTGACCTGCTAAGGATGGGAAATATATAACTACTTTCAATCACAGCTGGCTATTGCCAATTTTAGGACGCTAGTGTTATAGATCAATGTTTAAAATAAGAGGAGAAATTGACATTGAAAAAATTATTTAAAAAAAAACTGTCGTAAATTCGCGGCTTACCAACACCTTTACCTAAGTATAGTAGACAGAGTACATAAAATTTTAATGTTACATAGAAAAACTCTGACCAAAACAAACTCAAATGTAGAATACACGAGAATTTTACTTTACTCATCGGCGACACAGGCACCATCGCCACGCCAATCGCTTATACCAGTCGTCTTCTGTTTTTACATACATTTACATACATATTCTCACGCCTGTATTCCCAAGAGGGGTAGACAGAGCACATAAATTCAAAAATCAGCAGTTTAGCATTTTCAGGGTAATCAGATGGTTAAACGTGATATTGCAGTGACAGGTTGCTAGCCCATCGCCCACAATACACTAACCCTTTCCCAGAATCGACTCTTACGACACCCACGGGAAGAAAGGGGGAGGTGCTATTCTAACCCGGCACCACACGGGGAACTGTTTTTACAATCTTTGATATTTGTATTTTATAGATAGTCGTAATATACTTAAATAAACCCGATACGGCTCCAGAAACAAGTTTCTCAAATCATTTGCTTCTAAAATTATGAAGGGTGTAGTTAAAATTATTAACCCCGCTCTCGCCCATGAACTTAAGTCACTCTGTCAACTTTTCTAACCAGCTAGCAACAAGTATGGCTTTTATATGTAAACCATGGAGTGTGCTACTCCACATATGTGTGGGTCAATGTTCATTGCATAGCTTTGAGTAATTCCGATGGTGTCATAGTGTTTTATTGTCGCTTTTATTGCCACTTAAGAATTATTTGATTGTTTTAATCTAGGTGTCGCAAATTTTTGACACAAGGGATTAAAATTGCTAGGTAGGTAATGCCTTCAATTATACCTATTTGTGATAATAAAACTTTATTTTTTAAGATACTTAGCTAAAAGTATTTTTTAAAAAGATTTATTTCATTTTTAAGTGTTGAACGTTGAGTGGGTGTCAAAACAGGTAACGAAAGCAAAAATATTTGAGGTAACATACGAATGAAGCGAGGGGAGTTCAGAGCATCCTGTCACTATTTTATTCTACTACGAGCTGTTACCCGCGACTTCGTCTGCGCAGAATAAGTATTTCGGATTGCGTGGCGTAGAATATATGGCATTAAAATTATCACACAAATAATTTTTGAATCGCATTTGACAAATATAACAGCTTTTTTAACAAATCGCTAGCACCTTGAAAATTCGCAAAACAACCACAACTGTCAACGACGTCTGCCCGCGTTCGGGTCGCGCACTCAGCGACGCGTGACGTTTACCCCGCGCATGCGCGTCACTTCAACGGTTTTGACAGCGGACGCCAAAACTCGCAAATGGTATATTTTACCCGACTTACTTGAGAATTATCGTCGTATATTGGATAATTCGCAGAATATCATTACAATTTGTAGCCTATGTGTTATTCTGATGTTTAAGCTACATTATTGTAAAGTGTCATTAAAATCCATTCAGTAGTTTTTGCGTGAAGGAGTAACAAACATCCATCCATCCATACATCCATCCATCCATCCATCCATACATCCATCCATCCATACTCACAAACTTTCACGTTTATAATATTAGTAAGATTATTTAACTCAATTTTAAGGTTGCTAGTCTGTTGCTCTGTTGACTAAATATACATGTAACATGCCTGTATTCCCAAATGGTTTAGGCAGAGCACATGAAACCCTCCAAAGCCAAAACCACGACCATTTCACGTTTCGTGACCACTTCTATAGTAGATTTGTTTAGGTAGTTAAAACAATGTAAACAATCTTGACATGTCTTTTTATTGAAATACAGAGTCTAAAAATGAAAATCGTTACACTATACAATGCAATTATGAAAGTAAATGATTTTTTCATACCTAAATTGTAAAATGTAAAGTTTTCGATTTATAAAGTGTACGTTTAAATAAAAAGACACGTCAAGATTGTTTATATTGTTATAATTTATGGTTTTTTTTATTTAAGATTGTTTATGTTGTTTACATTGTTGTAGATTTGTGTAACTACCTAAACAAATCTACTATAGCATAATATATATTTTTTTAGGTTTTGAGTTGGCGGTATAATGGCGACAGGTTCCTAGCCCATCGCCTAAAATATACCTTAGCCTATTTCTTTAGTCGCAACTTTCACAAACTACGGGTGAAATGTTAAAATCACGCGGGATATAAATATCTATAAGATATATTTTAATACCGATTGCAAAACAAATTTAACCCTGAAAGTTACTCCTTAACTATACCAGTTATTTATGTCAGTAATAAGACATTTCGTAAGTTAATGCACTTAGATGCGACTGAGCGATTGTCTGTGGTTAGAGCATTAGTTTTTGAAACTGACTTACTCGTGACTGGCCATTGAAATGTTTCAGGTTTAGTATTTTAGGGTAAACGTGCCATTGTTTGATGCTGGACACTGATACAATTTTAAAGTTGCATTTTTTTTTTATTGGTTGTGTAGTCAACAGATAGTAGTGTTTCATACTCGATTAGCTTTCAGATAGACCAGTTAAATTATCGAAGAGCAAATTAAAAATCTTAAAATCTAGAGGTAAATAAGTATTATATTTTTTAAATTTTCAATTTATTATCAATGGTATATCTAAAAGCCAATAAATTACATAGCACTACGTCACTTGACTACATAACCAACAACGTTTATTTATTTATTTACGCAACCCTAAACCGCCATCTTACCAAAAACTACCAAAAACTAGTTTGGCACAAGTAAAAGGCGGTAATTAATAACACGTAATACACATAGTGGTCAATTATCTTGACGAGTGAATGTGATAGAAAGCGGGCAGTTGTATGCCAAAGGTCAACGGAGGAAAGGGACAAAAAATTATGGCCATTAAATAAATCGGAGTCCGACCCGTGTGATTGTAAGATCGAGTGGGATTTAATAGAGCTGTTATTACCGATGAACGTTTTTTTTGTTTGGTGACAGAATGCTGTGTTTTTTTTAAGTCTATTTTGTTGGGATGAGATCTAATAGGTACTTGTAGCAGTTGAATGCTTGGCTACTGTCAAATATAAATTATGTTGTATTGATTTCTGATCCACCATAGAACCTATTTGTAATAAACGACATAGTGCCATTGCATTGCTTGCGTCATAGTGTCATTGTCAGGAAATCATTATATCATTATCTAGTGACGTTGCGGTCCTCTGGTAGGCCAGAAATATACTTTTTCTATGTTATTGTTATAATTATATTGTATTAAAATGATCAAACATGACTGTAGGAGAGAATAAATCAATTATTACCCGTAAATTTTTACATAGTCGTATACAAAGGAAGGAAGAAAAAAAAGATTTTTTTTGCAGAATTGTCAATCTACTTTATCGATTTTTTGTTCATTTGTTTTCACAGATTAACAAGAAAACAGATTGTTTCTTAAATTCTCAGAAATACCGCGGCACGCTGTATCAACTCTATACAGATATCTACGTTCCAAACCAAAGCATCAAGTGAAAGTAAAAAGAATAAAAAATTTAGTTTAAACAAAAATCAAATAAACCAGAAATGTAATGTAACACAAATTGGGATGATGCAACTAAAGGTCACGTCATACATTTGTATGTAACCGACGTAAAGGGAATGTATGTTATTAAATTTATCACTTTGTATTAATTAATGGTACCTAATGTATTTTGTTGGATTTAGAGTAACATACCTATTTATATTTATGCCGTGAATGTCGTAAGATGTAACTAGTAAAATAGGTTAAAGTATTTACTGACTAGTTACTACTATATCTCTTCAACTGTTATTAATCCTAAAATATGTTAAAGGTGGTTACAAAATGTAAAGTCATCGTTTGTAAGTGTTGTGTACTCTGTCTACACCATTTGAAAATACAGGCGCTTTGTATGTTAAAAATGTATGGTCAAAAAGGGATAGGACATTTATTAACTTAAAAAGTTAGATTTTATGTTCTTTTAAAATAAATAAACAATTTCTATGTAAATTTGAATGAAATTCGAATAGGACAATGGTTTTAAAAATAAAGTAACCCCTGTATTGTAAGTAGTCAAAATAAAATATAACAGAATAACAAGAGAGTGGGAAAAGAATAAAAAAAAATGAACTTAATATTGAAATAAAATCTGCATAATATAATATGCTATAGGTACATAATGTACTAAAATGTATACTAGACGAAGCTAAAGTTGCGGATCTAATTCAATTGTATCCGTTTCTTTTTTTTTGCGGCACTTAGGTAATTCGTGTGGATGTTACTTGTATATTTTTAACGTCTCCTGTACTATGTGAATAACAGTTGTATGTTTGTTTGTTTTTTCTTAAAACAAGTTAACTCAGATTAATGAAATTAATAATCATAGAACTATTGACTGATCAAACACGGTATTATAATAGCCTAATAAATTAAGGTTAATTAAGGTAAGAACC
>BHDV01011689.1:0-46800 GCA_005406045.1 Adoxophyes honmai
TTGTCAGTGTCCCAGGGATCATGTCTCGTCGATTGATCTATAGTAGTGAAGTGGGGATTTTTTCTGTATGACTTAAGGGCATATGTCTGATCGACCGGTAAAACTGATCACCGATAGATCTGTTTGAAAGGATAATCTACTGAAACCCAGCTATTCCTGTCTCACCTGCCCAGGAGTCTCGTCCCGTTCAGCATCGACCTCGTAGACGTGTCTTGGGCCCGCGCTGAGCTTCTCCAGGCGCTCCGCGAGCTTCTCCCGGCACTGCGCGGAGCCCGAGTAGCACCGGTACTTGTAGTCCACCACGGTGTAGTCGGAGGTGTAGCAGCGGATGCAGTCCCGTACAAACATGGGGGCCTTGCTCCTGGTGACATATGTATACGGCACTTGCACTCGGTACTCTGCAGAGCTATTTTCTAACAATTGTGATCCCAAGCGTCTTGGTATAATGCTTTGATGGAACTATGTAATTCTTAGTTGTCATTTTAGTTACGGAAAATGATTTGTTGAATTGGGATCAAATACACCAAGGTTGACTTCAACAACATTATGCAATACCTTTTGTTTCAATTTTAAAGAGCATTAATCAATAGCTCGGCAGTTCTAATTTAAAAAATGTGACATACATACAATCACGCCTGTATTCCCAAACGGGGTAGACAGACCACTCAAAACGCTACATAGGCAAAACAATGACTATTTCACGTTTTGTGGCTACTTTTAGCATATTTTTTTGTTTTGAGGTGGCAGGTACAATAGTGACAGGTTGCTAGCCTGTCGCCTAAAGTATACTTTAACCTATGTCCTTAGTCGCCTCTTACGACAAAAATTTTACATTTGAATAAAACCACTACATCATCATCAGCCTATATACGTCCCACTGCAGGGCACAGGCCTCCTCTCAGTATGAGAGGGCTTGGGCTATAGTTCCCACGCGGGCCCAGTGCGGATTGGGAACTTCACACACAACGTTGAATTACTTCGTCGCTGTGTGCAGGTTTCTCACGATGTTTTCCTTCACCAAATAAGCTCGTGATAAATATCAAATTTGATATTGCACATAAATTCCGAAAAATCCATAGGTGCGAGCCCGGGGTTTGAACCCACGACCCTCTGCTTGAGAGGCCACAGGTCGAACCGCTGGGCTACCATGGCTTTTTTAACTACACCCACTACACAAGCAATTATTTAACTCACAGATCCTCGTCAGGCAGCACATGGGTGATGGTCCGGATCCGTCGAGGCAGGGTGACAAAATCCATTTCGTGTGGCGGATAGGCCAGTGGGTCTCGTTCACCCATCAGCCTCTCCGCCACCTCCTCATAGTCTGGTGGCTCAATCATATCGCAGAGAGAAATCTGGAGGGATATATTGATGAGAGTTACTTTCATTTTCATGGGTAAAGACTTAATTAATGCGAATTGTGAAGGCAGCTAAATATAATTTTATTTAACATTATTTTATTCAATTAATATAATAGAAGTGTGGGAGCATTTGCTGTGCCTAGTTTTTTTTTTTAATAAATGTCTCAATATCAAACTACAACAGAATTTCATTAAGTCACATGCAGACTTGCTAAGCTATAAAAATGATTAACACAATTAATTTCAAATCTGAGTTTTTTTCCTTATTAACTAATAGAATTTAATATATTGCTGCTACATCTTAATATTGCAAGCTTGCAGGTATTATTATCCCGGCTTGCATACGGTGAAAAGGGAGTGCCCATAAAATGCTGAGATGTAAATGTCAAAGGTCATAACATTTCTTCATAATATAGAACAAATGTGATTAAAATTCACCAAAAATTTGATACACTTTCACTTTACACTTCCATTTAGATTTTAATTTATTTGTAGTTATTTTATTGACTAAAAATGTATTAATCCCCAATGTAAGTATCCTTAAAACCAACATAACAGAACTCTACATGTTATCCCATAGCTACTACTAATGATAAAAGTGTAATGTATCCCGTAAACTATGTTAATATAATCCAATTATGAAAGTTTGATGATTACCAATTATCTAAACAATACTCCCACCTGCTCTTACAATCACTCCCAAGATAATACAACTTACAACACTAATGCTTAGGTATTCAAGGCATATCTTACAAGGAAGTGAATCACAACACCAGTTAAGGAATTACTAATAAGAATTTTGCTGTATAGCATTAAAAAGCGTTAACTTACTGACGACGAGCAGCCAGAGAGAGTGCCGACCTTCGACTGGCTAGCATAGACCTTACGAGCCTCCCCAGCATTCCTATAAATAGGGAAAATCAATCCTGGTGTTAGTAGGTCCCTCATGCAAAGTTAAGTTTCACCGAGCCGTAGTTCGTGCTCACTTACCCGGAGGGCTGCTGGTATTTACGTCCAAGGGTCATTTAAAAATAAACTTCACTTAGCACTAAGTTGACACGAGATTTATCGAATTATTTATTAAAAACACTATAATTAAAGTGATTGTTTATACAAACTAGCTTCGAATTGATTTCATGTTTGACAGTTGAGTTTTAGTGTTGCTAGTGGGTGGGACTAGTTCTACTAAGTAGTTTATTTGGTAGTTTTAAAAGTTCTTTATTTTTTCTACCGGAAGTGGCGCCATCTCGCTCATACTAAAGGACATTTTGAATTCGTAGTTAAAATAAATTACTAAGAAGAGAAAAGTTGTAGGCTTGTAGGCCACCTTTCCCTAATATAACAACCGAAGTTGGTAAACCTCGTTAACATGTTGTGAACGTTAATTTGAATGTTATCTTTTGGCAGATTTTTATTCGGTAAAGTCAGATTCGGAGAAAAATAATTCCCAGACACCAAACACGTAACAAGAACAACACTTACAAAAAATTGGTCGCATTTTTCTGCAGCTGATTGTCCATTAATAGGATTCTGCACATAATCAAAATAGCAAGTACTTATGGTAAAACTTAATTGTGAAAATATTGTACAGTGGTCGGCAATAAACTTTGCAAGTGTTGGGGGTGAGTTTGCGCGCCGTGTTTTCCTGGTAAATGTGATGCTTGAATTTACGATGGGTACTTAAAATTCTACCCTACCAAGTTTACAGCCGATTTTTGTACAGAGGATTAAATTCAAGCTTGGATAGGAGACCTGGAATATAAATAAAAATTGGCATTTTTTTGTTGCAAAACATTTTTATATCTATCGTGATCATGACTCTTTCTTACAAATCTCGCTGTTGCTCCCGACTCCGTCTGCGTAGAATTTGCTTGCGCTATACATCCGATAAAATATTATAATTAATAACAAATGGCTAGTTAAGGTGACCCCCGTTTAATACTAGCGAATTATATCACCGAGAGATCAACTTAAATTGGATGTTTATAGTTCATGTTCATGTCCTTTCTCAGTAAGCAAGCTGTTACCAAAGTTGATGCCAAATTTCATCGAAATTCACTGAGTAACGCGTACCTAGATTATTATAGTTTTCGAATATAAGCCGTGTGGTATGGGTTTAGAAAAAAATACCTACCTCTCCATTTCTTCCGTGGAGGTCGTGAGAGGCGATTACGGACACACGGTTTAGGTATGCTCTAGGCGACAGACTAGCATCCTGTCACTATTGTACCTAGTAAATTTAGAACTTAAGAGGCAATATGCCGGGGGAGCGAATTGAAAAATAGGTATTTGCTAAATCTATTGCTGTCGCGCCGCGCCTACACAACCGCATTACGATGTGTGAGTGAAACTCTATGTTTACGTGCACGTTGTCCCGCGCGCCCCGCGCGGCAACAGCTAAGCGCGAAACACGGCGGCTCAGACACTATTTTTATATTTATTTTAGGCGTACCATTCCCAGCAAACCAATTACGTTGCAGAAAGTTTATCAGAATTTCAACTTCTAATGTCAGCCTTCGATAGCTCAGTTGGTTTAGCGGTGTCTCTAAACTTAATAGGTCGCAGGTTCAAATCCGGTTCGAAAGAGTTCTTTTTGTATTTTATTTTTATTTTTTCACCTATTTTTTACACCCCAAATTAGTTGTTAGACCTAATCATCTAATACCCTAATAATTATTTGCACTAATTTTCAAAGTGCGACACCAACGGAAAACAAACTGCTGATAGAAAATTAGGTTAGGCTATCTAGCAAATCTTAGAACTGCAAACTACTGCCATAAAAGTTTAGTAAGTTAGGTTAGAACTGGGACCCCCACAGAAAACAAACTCGGTTAGGTTTCATTTGTGACCACGAGTAGTGGACCGAGAGAGAATACATTCCACAAACTTATATCGAAATAGATACCGCGAGTTCCTGTATTTGTATGAGAACCAAGCGTCCCACCTTTTTTCTATCTACTTTGACATATAACCTGGTCAAGATAGACAATACAAATACAGAAAATTCCGACAAAGCCAAATCTCCGTAGAAAACTTAGTTTTACCATAAAGAGTAAAGTGTCAAAAGTCCCCATTGATCCCATGTGAGCATATGAGTGATCGGTTCGAACTGTGGCCTCTCAAGCAGAGGGTCGTGGGTTCAAACCCCGGGCTCGCACCTCTGAATTTTTCGGAATTTATGTGCGATATCGCATTTGATATTTATCACGAGCTTTTCGGTGAAGGAAAACATCGTGAGGAAACCTACACACAGCGACGAAGTAATTCAACGTTGTGTGTGAAGTTCCCAATCCGCACTGGGCCCGCGTGGGAGCTAAGCGAGTTATTCGGGTTCAAATGTCAAAATTTTTGGTTTTTTGGATTTTTCTCGAAAACGGTAAGTTTTATCAAAAAGTACCTCAAAGCCAAGTTGTAGATCTCAAAATATTCTATAAAACGTTTTTTACAAGTTTTTCTCTAAAACCCACCATTTGCCAGATATTGTGCTCATAAGAATCACTTACGAAGTAGTGTATTTGGCGCATTTTTTTCAACGTAGTTTCTTCGGTAAGCCTATTCCACTAAACTTTATAACGTTATTTCCAGGAAAATTACTAATTTAATAGTATAAGACTATTGATATTGGGTATGGGGTTAAACTGTCGTTCTATAATCGATAGAAATATTGAACAGCAGATGCCAATAATGACTATCCCGTCTTCCTCCAACATAGGCATCTGGTATTTAACATTTCTATCGAGTATAGAACGTCAGTTAGACCCCATAACCAATATCAACCATCTTCATACTATTAAATTAGTAATTTTCCTGAAAATAACGCCATAAATGTTAGTGGAATAAGCCTACCGGGAAACCACGTTAAGAAAAACGCGCCGAGTGCACTACCTCGTATAGTATGTGATGTTGACCGTGATTTTTATGAGCGCAATATCTGGCAAACGGTGGGTTTTAGAGAAAAACTAGTAAGAACCGTTTTATAGCATATTTTGAGATCTACAACTTGGCTTTGAGTTACTTTTTGATAAAACTCACCGTTTTCGAGAAAAACCCAAAAAACCAAAAATTTTGACATTTGAACCCGAATAACTCGCTTAGCTCACATGGGATAAATGGGGACTTTTGACACTTTATTCTTTATGGTAAAACTGAGGTTTCTACGGAGATTTGGCTTTGTCGGAATTTTATGTATTTGTCACTGTTTTTTAATGTCTATCTTGACCAGGTTAATAAGTCTGTGGTATATCCAGACTAGTATTTGGTAATTCCGACTCCAATTGTTTTGTTTTTCTTTAGGGCCAGTGAAATTAGGGCTAAGTTTTTTCGGGCTAATGGTGGGGAACCATTGTGATATTATGATTATTGGTTTGTATTGGAAAAGTTTAAAAACAAACTAACAAGTTCTATAACTACTAACAACTTTAAAATACAATGATCTGCTTATACATCCATTAAAGTAAACTTCGCGCAAACATTTCATCGTGACGACTGTGAAATATCGATATCCACGAACAGCACTACAGTATCGATAATATTATCGACCACGTGTCACTTCACTACGTGCATACACATCCCACCTCCCCAACCTCAACACCCCCGCAGAGTGCGATAGGGACAACTGCAGCTTGGACCGAAAATACCTATGAAAATTGCACAAAAACAACGCTCCGTAGTCCCCTGATTTCTTCTCCAAAAGTTAACCGATTTTAGTTTTTTTTTCACTAAAAGATAAAGAAATAGTATAGCTGTGTTCCTATGTTCTTCTATTTTGATATTATTGCGTCAAAATTGTTTTGTGGACGTTTGAATACAACGGTAAAAAATAACCAATTTTTCATGTTTTTGAAGGTTAATATCTCTCTTAATAATTAAATAAATAAAAAAATCAAAACATAGGAACATGCTAATATATCATTAGATTGTTGATGTAAAAAATCATTGTTCTACGGGTAATATCCAGCGAGGAATCAGGGGACTACGTTTCCATACAAAATATGACCGCTCCATTTCCTCTTAAAAGTGTGCTGTAGAAGTGACTGGGAGACGCGGAATAAGTACCATCGCGAACAGGGATTGTTCAGCCACTTACCTATGTTTGTAACTTGGTCGTGTAACACTAATCCAATAGCTGACATCTAGTCGGTCACATCGGTCATTGATTACACGTCTAAATTGCGAACAGTGGCAAGTGGCTCAACAATCCCGGTTCGTGACTGTACCTACCTAGTCACAGTTTTGACTAAGTATGTGACGATGTGTGTTCTGGTCTGTGCCGACCCCATTTGGGAATACAGGCGTGTTGTATGTAGGTATAATATGCATTGAAACAGGAATTAGTCGAAAATCATAGATGATGTCGTGTTTTTTCTGTTAAGGAAATTTTAAATTTCATGTTGGAATAAGTAGCACTTCGTAATTGACTTAGTTATGTAAAAATAGCCATATCAAGGGCGTAGCCAGGATTTAGTTTTTTTGACCAAAATAATCGGCCAAGAGCGAGTCGGACACAAAAAAACACGATTGTTAACTTGTTGTAAACCCTTTATTAGAATAACATCTCTTCATTTCTTATTTACATGTCGTAAGAGACGATTAAGGAAATAAGTAGGTTAAAGTAGGTTTTGGCAACTAGCTAGTAACTTGTCACTATTAAACCTTCTAATTGAAAACCTAAAAGATAATTATGCTAGACCTTGCTACGAAATGTAGTTATGGCTTTGTCTATGTAATAGCGTTTCTTATGCTCTGCCTACGCACCATTTGGGAATACAGGCTAGGAGTGTGTAAGTAAAAAAAAACTTTCTGACACACGATTTGACCTTAAGCCTTCTCAATGTGAGGGCTGCTATAATCGCAACATTGTACCAACTGCACTGATGTCGCGGTCACAAAACACGGAACACAGAAGTCAAACTCCATACAAACTGCGCTCGAGCCACGCACACAGACACGTCTCATAGATTATGGTATCTCGGACCAGTTGGGACCAGTCCGAGTGCGGTTGCCGTCCGCTTTGGACGCCCGTTTGTGAACGATTCAGCATCCTTTTCAAGACTAACTACCTGCGGAAACTATGAGATTGTTACAAGTACAAGTGTAATTAATGCCTATTTGAAAGTATTTTCCATTAACTTACTTTAAAAAAAAGCAGATATCAATGGGAATTTATTACACTTTAAATGCATTTCGTCAATGTTGAAATCGTTGCAATGTAACGTCATAATTTAAAAGTAATAAAAAAGTTTTACACACATAAAAGAAAGTCGTGTTGGTCACAATATTTGAAACTCAAGAACGGCTGGACCGATTTGGCTGAAAATTGGTGGGGTGGTAGGTTAGAGCCAGGAGACGGATATAGGATACTTTTTATCCCAAAGGATGTGACATAAAATGCAACATGACGACAGACTCAGACAAAAACCTTTTAGGCGGAACGAAGTTCGCCGGGTCTGCTTCTTAGTTTATAATTATAATAAATCAGACAACTAGACATAAGTGCCACTACCTAAGATAATAATACTAGGGATAAGTCCGCCTTTGTACTTCGCCATTTCATTTGTATATAATTAAAGTAAAGTAAAGTAAAAAACTCTTTATTGTACAAAATAAAATAAAAAGGTACAGACAGGTTTCACAAAAAAGAACAATGTACAAAGGCGGGCTTATCCCAAAAGGGATCTCTACCAGCCAACCTTTGAGCAGTAGAGAGGAGCAGCAATTTAGGTAATAACACATAGAATTTATAATTTTGTTTTTTGTATTTTGTGTTTTTTTCCTTTTGTACAATAAAGTGTTTACTTACTTACTTACTTACTACCACGATAGCTTCAAGTACATACGCCATAATTGACATCCCTAAGACCGCCTAGCTTAGGTACAGTCAACCAATTTGATTCCTAGGCCACTATAGAACTTTGTCACATTGACAACGTCAACGACAGCCAAACGACAGCAAATAATGACAACGTCAGTGTGGGTCAAACAATTATCAACTCTCCAATCACAATATGAAATAATCGTAAAGAGTTTAAACGTTTTAGCTCCAAGTCATGAAATTAAAAAGAAAGTTTACCAGACAGACAAAGACAATTCCAGCTAACCTTCTTTTATACGCAAGTGTGACAGAGAAACAAATAGACGATACTCATTCAGAGAAGTTTTGTCAGAAAAGTATTTTTAGGTTTCATCCCGATATCTACGACATGAAAGTTATTGAAACCTAAACAAACTCCTTTTCTATTGATTATCGATGACACATTTTTGAAAAAGTTAAGATGTCATCACGACACGCGTAATGAAACAATCAATGTCACAGAAGATAAACAAATATATTTATAAGACAATTATCTTATTTTAATTATTGGGAATCGGCAAAATAAACTTTCAGTGTTGCTCTGAAAACGGAGAATAGTTTATTAGCATAAATGTACAACATATTTTATAACTAAAATAATACTACTAGCACTTAACCATACCTGAAAACGGAGAAACGACATTTAAAGTTTATTGTTACACTTGTCGAGTCCCTTTCTTATTCGAAACACAATTAAATTAAACACTTCTTTTACTTAGTTATTATTTGCTTTGACACCATCTTGACTTTTCTCTTCATTATCGACAGTTCAGTCGGACATTAATATCTGTCAAAGCGCCATCTATTGTACAGGTACAGTATACTTAACCTAGTTTCTGTTTTATCAACAAATATTAAAAAATAAACTACCGAATCATAACAAACACATGCAGTTTAAAGAAATCTAATTTCTTTATATATTTATTACGACATAGGTCTATAGTGGCCTAGGAATCAAATTGGTTGACTGTACAAGTATGTAAAGTGACGACACTTGGTTTACTTCTGCACGCATCTGTCTTGCGCCCGCTCTAGTGCGCAGTTGCGTGTAATCCGTGCCTTCACGTGCTGGAGTCACGGGCGTGCGTGTAATAGGATCCCGCGCGGCTTCTCCTCACGCGGCGCGCACGCCGGCGGATTACTACAAATAGATTTTACAGGCTTGTAATGTTGTAAACCTCACTTGAAAGTCAATTGAGGTAACCAATGTACCATCGCGAACAGGGATTGTTGAGCCACTCACCTATGTTTGTAACTTGGTCGTGTAATACTAATCCAATAGCTGACATCTAGTCGGTCACATCGGTCATTGATTACACGTCTAAATTGCGAACAGTGGCAAGTGGCTCAACAATCCCGGTTCGTGACTGTATGTATTTGCAAATTGGTAATCTTCAGTTGGCAGTATATGGTGAGCACAAAGGTCTTGTAGGGTTTTCCATAGATACCACAAAACTGTTTTTTGTCAATGTGTTTTGGAGGAAGATAAAGGTACTATGATGGTGGAAGCCACAGACTTGTATCGAAATAGATGACTTAAGTGTATGCACTGTGCCAAAAAAGGAGCCAAAAGGGAGAGCAATGCTTTTCCTTTGACGCGTCAGCCTAGAGACAGGACAACTTGAATAAGGCGGCGTCACCATTGAATCGGTTTCACTCGGACTGTCAATTCCCATCACTAAAGCGCTCATGTGAGGTTACAGATAAGTCAGGGGTTCCCAATCTTTTTCAGCCCGCGGCGCACCTACAAGTTTAGAATTTTGTCACGGCGCCCTACCCTGTGTATTTGAAAAAGATACAGTACAAAATAGTCACAGATAATGGTAGTATTTAGGTTGAGAGTGTAAAAATGAAAATGGTTTCGAATAATGATAAAAAATCGACTCACGGCGGCGCCCCTCAATACTTTCTGCGGCGCACCAGGGCGAACCTGGGAACCCCTGAGATAGGTAGAGAAAAAGCTTGGCTTTCATACAAATGCAGGAACTCCCGGTATCTAGGGATATCGATATAAGTCTATGGTCGAAGCATAGTTTTGTACTAAATATAGCAACATACAACATACATCACGCAAGTATTCTCAAATGGGGTAGGCACCTAAGACGTCGAGTTGCGGAAACCAGCCCGTCCTACAATTACAATTACAATTAATTATATGGGGTAGGCAGAACACACGAAACGCTACGTTTTCAATTTCAAGTTTCGTGGCCACTTCTAGCATTTTGTTAGGTTTTCAGTTGGCAGGCATAATAGTGACAGGTGTAATCGTAAAGTCGTATTGCACTATGCCATGTGTTGTGATTGTTGTGAATTTATTGTGCGGTTGTGAATTATCTTTCCTGGGAACCAAAGCCCACAGAACGAAAGTGGAAGTTATATTTATACAACTGCAGAACGAAACTTCGTTAGCGCGATTTGAATCACTTTGACAGTTGATGACGTACTTAGATGAAGTGTGTAGTGTAATGGAGGAGCAAACTGTGGCGTAGTAACTACAGTAGAATATTTTATACTACTCAACAATAGGTGGCGCTATACCTTATCGGTTTAGGTAGTTAAAACAATGTAAACAATCTTGACGTGTCTTTTTATTTAAACGTACACTTTATAAATCGAAAACTTTACATTTTACAATTTAGGTATGAAAAAATCATTTACTTTCATAATTGAATTGTATAGATAGTGTAACGATTTTCATTTTTAGACTGCGTATTTCAAAAAAAAGACTTGTCAAGATTGTTTATATTGTTTTAACTACCTAAACCGATAAGGTATAGGAGTCGCTACGCCTTAAACATTGTTTATTATGTACTTAAGATAATTTCCCAATTATTACTTCGGAGTTTCGTTGTTTCATCGAATAATAGTAATCTTTGGTGCGGGTACGTTGAAAAAGTTTCGGTAAGTTCGTTACAGAAAGTAAACCTGAATGTAATGTAAACCAGTACTTAAGACGCCTCAGCACAAATCTTCTGATTACCAGTCTGTAATATCTAAATTTTTTAAATCACTCTAACAGCGTGAAAGGTCGTTTAAACTTTACCAATCTCGTTAAAACTGCTTTTTCGCAAGCCATTTGCAATCCTAAAAAAACATAATTAAATAAACCCCGACCGCTGAAGTTTTTTTTAAATTTAAAACAATAGCAGCGCGCTATTCACGGCACTAAGTAAATTAAGGCGACCCCGCCCGAGCGGCATAACCGCCCTTCAGCCAGTGCCATCCTGGCTGCCTCGACATTCACCTGTGCCGACGCGCTCAATAAAAAAACAAAACATTGTCAGCCACAAAGACAAACTGCGTATGTTTACGAAAGAGCTGGCCAGTTGTAATTTTTGAAATAAAGAAAACAAACGAACTCTTTGTTGTTTTCAAAATAAGAACTTTGCATTGTTTTGAGAATTTGAAATTTCGTTGTTTATAAGTTAAAAGATTAATAGTATTTACCGGTAATTCATAGTGCGTTGGCTATTATTGAGTATTAATACGACCGCAGTGAACTGACGCGGTAGATTATAGAGATAATAAAAGTTATCGACGGTGCAACAGGTGAACGAAACAAAGACACTGGACATGATTTTGTACGACGTAAGTACTTTTTTAATTACTTTTAGTAGGCAATAAGTTAACATACTTTATATGAAATTAAAATACGAACTTATAGTAAATTATGTGAACATTTTTCTTAAAATTTTAGAGCTTTATGTAGGTAAATCTAGCAATTTTCGAGGTCTCTATTTAGTTGTAACAACGTTACGGTCTTTTGTCATGTCAACTAGGACTTACTACGTCGAAATTAGTAAGTGGTTGGTAAATTTGATTTAAAATCTAAAGTGAAGTTTGTCATCAAGCAGCAAATAATTCCAGTCGATTCAATAGTCTACCAGCCTTTTATAGTGACTTTTATAAAACAAAATAACTGACTTTAGAACATAGATTCCCAAAGTGGGGAGGTAAGAGAGTCAGGAAAAAAATTAGAGTGTTGTGTGCTTTTGGTTTCTAAGTAGATAAAAAATGAGGGCGCTAAAAATAATTTAAACTCCAAGTGGGCAGTAGACAAAATAAGTTTGGGAACCTCTGCTTCAGAAGATCGTACTTAATTCAAACACTTTAAAATAGTAGATATACCCAGACCTAGTATAGCTATTACCTATTAGCTATACTCGTCACTGTCTAACTAGTAACGTCATATAACGAGGTACTATGACGTTATCTGTAAATAGGTTCAATGATGGGTCAGGAATCAATTGGTCCAACAAACATATTACTGCTGCTACGACACAATGTCCACAGCGCAACTAAGATAAATTATTACGTATATACTGTACATAATATAGCGATGTCGTCTACGTGCGTAGACGTGCCTACGTACGTGCTACAGAGTCTCGTAGCGCGCTACGACGAATTTCAAGGGGATAGGCTTATTTATTATACATTTATTTTAATGGTTGACTCTCGTCTAAAGAAGCGTGTTTTCTTTCGCACTGTTTGTAAGTTGCTTTTTCGTAAATGTTTCATACATACATACTTACATATAATCACGCCTGTATTCCCAATTGAAGCATGGAGACCACACAAAACGTGACATGGATAAAACCATGATTATGACTATTCTACGCTTTGTAGCCGCCTCTAGCATAGTTTTAGGTAACAGATGGAAGAGGTATAATAGTGACAGGTTGATAGCCTGTCATTTTAACCTCCTAAGCCCTGACTCTAAATACTTAATTTAGGGCCTCAGACCCAGACAAAAATTTCATGGCTTAAATGTTGAATTTTACGTAACCTTTTAAAAAGTTCATTTTCCAGGGAATAATTTGTACTATGGTTCGGGGTCAGCCATTGTCAGATGCCCCATAACAGTTGCTAACACCTTAAATGAGGCTGGTCGGCTCTTGGTAGGCTGGTCTGCGGCTCACGTAAAAGTTAGAGGGCCCAAACCACTAAGATGTTATCGGTGCATGAGCCTGGGCCATACTAAGGTGTTATGCCCATCGACAGTGGACAGAGGAGATCTTTGTTACCGGTGCTCTAAGCCTGGTCACTGTGCATCAGGATGTCAGGCTACTCCATTCTGCTCAGTATGCAACATGGCACGAAAGCCATCAGGACATGTGATGGGGGGAATGTCGTGCACTCCCCCCCACGTGAAGGGATTGAGGGAACCTCTGGTCAAGACTGCTGGGCCTCGCTCAGAAGAAGGTATGGACATCAGCACCAATGGCTAGGCAGCCCAATCAAATTCTCCAGGCGAACCTGAACCACTGCGCCCGAGCTCAAGACCTAATTATGCAGCATATGGCGCAGTGGGATATCGGATTAGTTGCGTTGTCCGAGCCGTATTTTGTTCCCTCTCAGCAAAACTGGGCTGGGGATACGTGCGGCTTAGCGGCCCTAGTTGTACCGGGGCAGGGTAACGGACTTCCTTTGCGAACGATAGAGAGGCGCCAGGGCCTTGTCGCTGCTAAATGGGGAGAAAATGTAGTGGTAGCCGTCTACTTTTCTCCAAACCGCCCCCTGGTTGAATTCGAGGCTTTTCTCAATGACATCCAGGGTGTCGTTCGCAGAGCCGCACCAGCCAAATGCATTGTACTTGGAGACCTGAATGCAAAGGCCGACGCGTGGGGTTCCAGAGTTACTGACGTCAGGGGACGGACTCTTCGAGACTGGCTAAGTGCTGAGGGAATGGTCATACTAAACAGGGGCAGCGTAAATACATGTGTACGAAGGCAAGGAGGGTCCATCGTAGACGTGACTTTTGCGACACCTACCATAGCTACCCGAGTTATGGACTGGCGTGTCCTGGAGAATGTGGAAACTCTCTCAGATCACCTTTATATAAGGATGAGGCTCTCCAATACATCGACAATAGCGGCTGGCTCGAGAGCGCATAACAACAGAGGTTGCGGTTTCCCGCGGTGGGCTCAAACGAAACTAGATCGGGAAATGGCAGAAGAAGCAGCGATTATTGCTAACTGGGGAGAGCCTCCACCAGCCTCTATAGGTGTTCAGGAGAGGGCGAGGCGTTTTCGCGCCGCACTAGCTGATATCTGCGACGCGGCAATGCCTCGCGCAAGGAAGTTTCCTCCAAAAAGACACGTTTACTGGTGGACTGAGGAAATTGGCGCACTCCGTGCCGCTTGTAATCGCGCAAGACGCATGTATTTGCGTTGCCGGCGAAGACGCCATCACACAGCCCAGGAGGAAGAGCATTTATACGAAGGACTCAAACTGGCAAAATCTGCCCTCCAGGCGGCCATTGCCAATGGCAAGAATTCAGCCCATCAGGAATTCTTAGCCAGCCTGGATAGAGACCCGTGGGGACGCCCGTACAAACTGGTACGGAACAAAAACCAGCGTGCACCTCTGACAGAATCCCTAGAGCCAGATCTCCTCGCAAGGGTAGTGGAGGGTCTGTTCCCTTCTGCGCCGGACATTGTGCCACCAGTGATGTCGCCCCCTGACGTAAACCTCGAGGGACCTGTTACCGTACCTAACATCACGGATGCGGAAATGATGTGGATCATAGAAAGAGTACGTGGCTCTAAGAAGGCCCCTGGTCCGGATGGTGTTCCAGGTCGGGTACTTGGATTGGCCTTAAAACATCTTGGCACACGCTTCAGGGACCTACTCAACTCATGCCTGGAGGAGGGACACTTTCCCTTATGCTGGAAGGAGGGGAAGCTCTGCCTCTTGCCAAAGGAAGGCCGCTCTCCTGACTCCCCTTCTGGCTGGCGACCAATAGTGCTGCTTGATGAGACGGGGAAAATGCTTGAACGCATAATTGCCCGTCGAATCCAGCAGCACCTTGAGGGTGAGGGTCCTAACGTGTCTGAACGTCAATTTGGATTCAGACCAGGTAAATCCACAATGGACGCGATAGAGACGCTGAAAGCTTTTTGCGATGAGGCGGCGGTAAATCGAGAGGGGGTAGTGGCGGTGTCACTGGACATTGCCAATGCCTTTGGCACTCTCCCATATGGAATTATCGAAGAGGCGCTGCGATACCACGCTGTGCCTTTGTATCTGCGCCGCATTATAGGACACTATCTCACCGGACGGGTAGTTCTATACGTGGAGAGAAATGGACGTCGCGTGGCACACCCAGTGGAATGCGGAGTTCCACAGGGGTCCGTGCTTGGGCCTCTTCTGTGGAACCTCGGATTTGATTGGGTGATACGAGGAGCACTATTTCCCCGTTCGGCAATCATCGCCTACGCCGATGACACGATGGTAGCCGTCCGGGCACGCACCTTGGAGGAAGCGCTGCGCTTAGCAACTGTGGCGGCAGAACAAGTCGTCGGCCGTATAGGCCTACTTGGCCTGAAGGTTTCTCTCTCGAAGACCGAGGCTATAGTCTTCGGAGGGAAAGGTAGAGTGTGGAGGCCACAAGCGGGCCTAACAATCACAGTTCTGGGAGAGACGGTCGAGGTCAAGCCCCATGTTAGGTACCTGGGACTTGTCCTCGATCAAAAATGGAAATTTGAGGAACATTTTCGGCAGCTTGTTCCTCGAGTCTCCAAGGCGGCGCTAGCACTAGGGCGACTGCTACCTAACGTAGGGGGGCCTGGTTCTCCGAGCAGGTGCTTATTTGCTGGTGTAACCCGGAGTATGGCGCTATATGGGGCACCTATATGGGCCGAGGGGCTCTCTTCAAAGTGCAGAACGCTACTTAAGAGGCCTCAAAGAGTGGTGGCTGCCCGAATAATCCGGGCTTACGTGACTGTGGCTTTTGCGGCAGCGTGTGCTCTTGCTGGTACACCTCCGTGGGAGCATGACGCTCTTGTAATGGCAGAGGTGTACCGGCAAAGGAAGGAAGCGCGGGCTGAGGGTCAGAACCCCGCACCACAGGAGGTAGCTCATTGGCGGCGCATGGCTGAAGAAAGGCTAAGGGATCGCTGGAAGAGCGACCTGGAGAACGCCCCCTATGGAACCCACACTATAGGGGCCCTTCTCCCGTCTCTTGACCAGTGGCTGGAGCGAGAGCACGGTGCGGTGGGGTACCGCATGACGCAGGTAATGACTGGACACGGTTCCTTCGGTCACTACTTGCATAAGATTGGACGAGAGCCAAGCCCGGTCTGCCACGAATGCGGTGAGCCGGATGACACAGCCCAGCACACCTCTCAGGAATGCCCAAAATGGGCTGGAGAGCGTCGCGCCGTGGCAGACCTGACTGGAGGAGATCTTTCGCTACGCAACGTCGTAGTAACCATGTTGCGTGGCGAGAGAGAGTGGGAGGTAGTCGCTTCCTTTTGTGAAACTATCGTCTCACAAAAGGAGGCTGGGGAGCGGATACGTGAAAACGACCCTCAAGCGCATCCGCTCCGCCGAAGACGGCAAGGAGTGAGGCGACGGCGATTCGCTGGTCGTCTGATTCCCTAGTGGAGTCGGCTGGCAAGGGATGGGGATCCCGAGCCGGTAACATCGTTGACTCCATCCGTCTGAGGGGGGAAACCACGTATAGTCCCCCTGATTCTGAATTAGAGCCCTAGCCCACACGCTGGGGTGGCCGGAAGGCGCCGCTGCTGCATCCCTAGGGACCCCCCGACGCCCATCAATCTGGCAGGCAGGAACCACCGGTGGGTTTTTAGTGGGTAATGCCTCCCCTGCGAGGAGAGCCCCACATAACCGTCACGTCGTCCCCGAGACGTGGCGGTATGCGCAAAGCATTTTCCCACCGCCCAAAAAAAAAAAAAAAAAAAAGGGAATAATTTGTACTTAATGAAGTACATTCGGCTGTTATGCTTACTAGTAATCTGTACTTTACAAAGTACGCGGGGACTTACAAGGTTAAGCATTTCCAAACCTATTTCCTTAGTCGCCTCTTACGACATCCACGGAAGAAATGGCGAGGAGTTATTCTATCCCGACACCACACAGGATGATTGTTTCAAGAGGTTAGAAAAATCTTTCGCTATCCAAATTGTAGCTGAAATGAAACGGTTACTCACATATTTATAGTCGTGGAACGGGACTCTCACTTAATTTCGCAGTACTTTACCTAACTATAACTACTAACAAACTATAGAACCTTCTCTCTGTTATGCCACGCATTAACCAAAGTTCATGTCGAAAGTAATTAAAATGTATGATTGTTACATTACTTTCTCAAAAATGTTATTTCTGGGCAAATTTTTTTCGCATTTTTACGTAGTCTCTACTTCTGAAGTCTTTTTTCGTTGTAACATTTTTCACCAATTACAATCGACACAGAAACAGTGTCGACGGAGCTCCTCTCACGCGGGGCTCCTATTCCTACGTGCTTCCTTACCTTCTAGCTGTAAAACTTGACATAACTTAAACCTAGGATACGTTTCTGTATTGACTGAAGCTGGGGAAAGTGCTGCTTTAAAAATAAGCTCCAATAAAAAAAATACAATGTAAAAAAGCTTTAAAGGAAAAATAATGGCAATTATCTAACCAACCAAATTTAAATACCTGAAAGCTTGTCAATAGAGAGGCTCTCTGGCAATGCAAATACCGGAAAATTTCAATAGAATAATTGCGTTGGCAACAAAATTATAATTTCCAATAACTGTAACCGGGCTCGGTGGTTTACGCTTCGGTTATTGCAATTTATTAAACGTGACGGTGACATGTGTTAACATAATGTGGCCAAAGAGGGCATGCGATTAAATGAATAATTAATCAAGCAACTGTCGCATCAATTTATTTACCTGAACTTGGTTACTATAAATTGGAAGCAGTCGAGTATATTGGAGCAGTTTTCGTCGAACTACCGCTGAGTGAAGACCTCTACAGTTCTGTAGAGCAACATCCACGCCGCATTCACAGCTTGATCAGGTAAAATTATATCATTAAAAAACTGAAATTCGAGAAGGACTCGCGCAAGGGTTCCAGACCATGGCCTAGGTAAATAAGTCGATGTCGATCTGAAATAGGGAAAAAGAGCGATTTTTGTACGTTTTTATTTTTACATACATACAATCACGCCTGTATTCCCAAACGGGGGAGGCAGAGCACACAAAACGCTACATAGACAAAAAGATGACTATTTCACGTTTTGTAGCCACTTTTAGCATAAAGCTGGGTCCACGCTACGCGAGCCGAGCACGAGCCGAGCGCAAAACTCTATTTACTATTTAGGTAGAAATACAGCTAAGGTGAACGCCCCAATCCCAAACCAGTTAAGGAGAAAATTTGACTTTAAAGTGTGGTTGCGCATAATAGTATGGACCTATATTACCAGTTTTTTTTTTTCTGATACATTATGTAATTAAAAGAATTGGTTCAGAAGGAAATAACTTAATTCCAAATAGTTTATTTATTTTTCAATTTTAAAGGTGAAATTCTGGAATGTACCTTAGGTTGACCAGCCGGCCCCAGTTGTTGTTAGAGTTTGTACCAAAAGTTGACCAATTTTTTAAAAGGAGAAATAAAAATAAGAAATAAGGGAATGCAAGGTTTTTTAATATTATCATACTTATTAAAAATGTACGAAACTTCTACACTATCTGAGATCAATCAAAGTTTCGTATCAGTCTTAATAATCGCATTAGGAAAATTATTACTTTTTGGTACTATATCTATCAACTGTTCTTTTTTAAAAAGGATTTATTTTTTCGGCAAATACATTATTCATCTGCATACCGCTGTTTTGTTACTGGTCCCATATTTCGTTGTGCGGAATATCTCATTTTAAATTATTAATGTGTGATTTGTTAATGTGGAATATTGTATTTAGGTAGGTATAACATGTTTCTCTACTTTTGCATCCCAACTGTATTTCATTAAGTGTTTTACGTCTTATTCTTTATATTTGAAGAATACTTTCTTTGGCTGCATGGTTAATCTACAACAAGTGGAATAGGTGATATTTTTAATAGGTTTGGTCAACCTTAGGATATTTTTTTTTGTATTACAGTACCAATGTCAAACCACTGGTCAACTACAGAAAAATGGGCAAAGTCAATAATGAACTAGTGAGTGGAGCATCTACATATGCCATAGCTATGAAAAAAGGAAAAAAAGAAACAAAATTATAAAAATTTCAAGAAGCCAATAGTTGACCAACTGGTCAACTTTAGGAAAACCATACAAATTATGTGCCTGTAGTTAACCAGCCGTAAAAATATTGGAATTGATAAATATGAACTAGAAATTACATTAAAATAGTTAAATACAACCATTAAATAACTTCAAAAACAAAGAATATCAACTATATTTATAAACAAAACACATAAATTCACTAAAACAGTTTTACTTGTCGAAGCACGTTCCTTACTGCAATGGCGGTTGAAACACAACCGACATCGACGAGCCAAAGTAAAACGAAGTTATTGGCTAATCTGTGGATATTTTTGTTACGGTATATGTGATTGGTTGATTCGATATAGTTGTCAAAACCTACAGCCAACATTAAAAATAACGGCAAAGGGCGGTAAATCTTAATATTGAGATTCAAAGTTACAAATGGTCAACAACCGGTGCGTGGTCAACTATAGGGTCACCCACCCTACATACACATATACATACTAGCCTTTGCCTGCGGCTTTGCACGCGTTAAATTCGGGCTAACACAGAAGAGATTTTGGAATTATTAGTAGGAAGCGCCCGCCAGAATACCCAACAGATAGTAGATTTTTCCTACTTTCTCGACACTTATCGTCATATTTTGGAAAATTCAAAAAACTATTTATAATTTGTAGCCTATGTGCTATTCTGATGTATAAGCTACATTACTGTAAAGTTTCATCAAAATCCATTCAGTAGTTTTTGCGATAAAGAGTAACAAACATCCAAACATCCAAACATACTCACAAACTTTCACATGAATTAAAAAATCCAGTGCCACGTTTAGCAATTTCAGGGTAACCAGATTTCTTCTTGCCGTTTAATGAAAACGAACTGCTATTAAAAGCTGTAATTTACTAACACAGCCCCAAGTATACCCCACAGGTACTCTCCGAACTTAGAATAACACAATTATAACTATGTAAACACAAAATGTAAAACGCAATAATAAAATTCTCCAGTTCCCAACGCTTAGAGAATGTTCATTTTACATAGAAAGCCCTATATTTACCTTTGATTTAATATTTCGTGCGTCCTCTTTGTTACCGAATTGAGAAAGGTTCGTATTAATGTTTTTGTATACCTTCTCCTTGTACATGGGATTAAATTTGTTTTTGGATCGAGCTTTTCGTTGGTAAGAGAAGGATTATTAAATTCGGACCTAGTTAAGAGCTTAAATTAAAACCGAACTTAATTGATTCTTAGATGTTGAGATGGTTAGCTATAAATCTTATATAGGTGATTTTATTAACCCTTAATTTACTTTTTTAAGCATACATACATAAAAATCACGCCCTGCGGAGTAGGTAGAGACAACAGAGTGCCACTCGCTTGTACCTATTCTGACAAACATTTATATGACAATTTTTTGACAGCACTTTCCAAAAAAGTTACTACATAATAAGTACATACATACATCTCTCCCATATTCCCAAATATGGTAGGCAGAACACACGAAACGCCACATAGACAAAATCTTAACTATTTCACGCTTCATAGCCACTTTTTGTAGGTTCGAACTTAGATCGAAGAGGTGAAATCGGGGCAGGTTGCGAGCCTGTGGCCTAAAGTATACTAAAATCTATTTTCCTTATCGAATTTTTCAACATCCATGGAAGAAATGGAGAGGCGTTATTCTAACCCAAAACCACAGAGGCAAAAGTTACTGTTTACTTTTTTCAAATTTGGACATAGTAGATGTTTTTGTAATTATGAGCAGTATCAATCTAAATGTCAGACCATGAAGACCTTCAATTCTCTTTCATTATTTTACGAAAATTCAGCAACTTTGTCGACTAAAACAGAAACAATCTCTTTCTGTATTTCAAGATACTCGTAGGTTTCACAGCTGCGTACTTAATGGCTTCTAATCCACGGACATGTTTGCCAATTTACGCGCCACAAAGATGGCGCGGCTGAAACGCTGCGTTACCCTTAAAGATAATAAAGACTTTCCTCCATAATTATGGTGTCTGTCTTTGTCAGTAAATTTTCAGAGTTACCAAGGTTTAAGCTAGACTTTGAAAACTCCAGTATTTTATAGCACCCATTAAAAAAAAGATACGTCAAAAAACATGAAGACGCGTTATTTCGCGTTTCCGGGATGACGATGACCGTAACGTGGTGTGACATATCGACTGTAGGCTATATTTAGGCTTTAGACATAGCCTAAATGCTATCGCTACGGCGCAGTGCATGCAGGCGAAGTGAGAGGCTGTGGGCGTGATAACAAGTTTCTAGGTAAAATCGGTCGCTATAGTGGTGTGGCAAACGCATTAAACAAGTAACTGTTTAGTTTTTTTTTCAACATAACAGAATCATGTCTGAGTTCCTAAACCGGGTAGGCAGAGCACACAAAAGAAAAAGGCGACTATTTCACGCTTAAAACATTCGAAAGAGGTATAATACTAGTGACAGGGTTGCTAGCCTGTCGCCTAGAGCATATCTAGAGCATATCTAAACCTGTTTCCTGACGCCTTTTACGACATCTGTGAAAGAAAGAGAGAGGTGTTATTCTAGTGCGACATAGCATCACATTATAATGACAATGCTTAAAGAAATTAGGTAATAATTGGATTTGAACCCACGCTTAGTAATCCGCAGCACGCTCTTTTCAACTGAACCATCCAAAAGCCAATGCTTTAATTTATTTTCTTTGAAGGTTCCTTTGACGCACCATCTGTAAGCTACCCTCAATCACTCACTCATTAGGAACTTCCAAGTTCCAACAAGTGACGAGTGATGGCGCTATTCAAAATTTTTATTCAGTCTACGTCAGTGCGCAATGCCGTGCTAATGCTCCCTCCCTCTGGTTCTCTATAATTTCAAGTCCTGAGCCATATTTTAGTCCAATTGTTTAACTGTGTAGATGTCACCCTATCAGCGTCAAACACAAGATTCGACGGACCAAAAGTGTAAGGCGTAGCGCAGCGACCCGCTCCGTGGAGAATGCGCGAGGATTCCTGCGACTGCTCGAGAAGCCGCTGGAATGCATAGGAAGTCGCTGGAATTTACATAATTATTGACATATTGACATATGTATTGACAGCGGCCGTCGCGACTACTCGAGCATCCTCGGGCATTCCCGCGACAGCTCGCGCAGTCGCACGGCTTTGTTTATGGAATGCGCTGGAATTCCCGCGGATCCGCGGGCATCCGCGCGCATCGTTAGAGTTTCTCATGCGATAATAAGTCTTATCATAATGAAAATAAAGTTGAAATTCTCATGACACTGAAACTGCGCTCCGCTACGCCGCGCTGCGCTGCTCTTCTGGTGTGAATTGAGCTTAATGCTCCCTCCCTCTGGTTCTCTATAATGTTCTCTATACTAGTCCTGAACCATATTTTAATCAATTGTTTAACTGTGTAGACGTCACGCTATCAGCGTCAAACACAAGATTCGAAGGACCAAAAGTGTAAAATAGTCGTAGACTTGTTTATAACGTTTTGTCTGTGAGATGCTATTTAAGAGTAAAACTTTCTCCACTTTCTATTTTCCTGCCATTTTTTCTTTGTCACTTAATACTAACGTTTAAAAGATTTTCAAATAAATTAATTATCTGTAGCGCTTGTCACTTATACTCAATTTAAAAGCAAAGGTCACTTCACGCACTCAGAACATAGTTCTATCTCTGCTGCGTAGAGTGCATTTTGCGATGGTTTTCCGAGATAAAATTGTGAGGAGAGAGGCGGCGCGCGCAGCCCTTGTACCACTAATAGGGAGGGGGAAGTGTCGATAGGTTCTAATTTAAATAAAAAAAAGGACTTAACTTTAAATTAGGTTGCGGACGGAAACATAGTCTGAGAGTTAAGTTGAGTTAAATAACTCTATTGTTCCTTTTAAATGTCGGTCTTATATAATTTAACTTGATTTGAGCTTGAAAAAGTAAATGTGAGGGAAATTATTGCGATGAGTGCTACTTTAGTTTTCATTATAGTGTAGGTACCTTGTTCGTCAATAGTTTTTTTTTTTTTTTTGAAAATGTTTGTGCTTTTTGTCTTAAAAAACACGACTGGTAGGCTTTTGTTTCGCCATCCAAAGGGCTAAATCAAAATGTCGATGAATTAAAAACTTATTAAACCAAGTCACCAGCGAGCAGTTTGTTCCCTTAAACAATTAACAACCTTGACGATTAAAGTTACAAAAGAATCCTCAAAAATCGTTAAAAAGTCGAAAAACAGGCTTTTGTCTAGCCCCATCCCTATGAGGCCTCAGTACTTCTCTGGACAGCCATGGGACCGCCCGCGTCGAGTCCGCCAAATACAAATTAAGCCAAAGAAAATTACAGGAACATAACATTATAGAATGTGGTAGTGCAGTGACAAACATGGGAGTGGACAGTCTGCCGACCCAACCGACTGTAAGTACCGACGAATCTGCATTGTTTTTAATTTATTTGTAACGCTTTTGAATTCTCTGCAGTGGCATGCGAAATGTCTTAGGTTTCAGGTTTGGTGCACCATAAAAGAAAGCGCAGAATTCTCTATGTTTATTATAGTAAAGACCTAATAAAGGAAAGGAACCTTTATTACGAGTGTGTACATTAGTGCCTACATTCCTAACCGATTACTATAGCCAGATGATACTTACATCTTGACTTTGTATCAAATGCGCGATATTGTATAGTAGATGAAGAGATAAAGCAATGTATTCTGGTTACTGCCGCAAAATAATTAAAAAATGCATTTATACAAACCTTCGTTGAATTGATTATTAGATGAAAATGTATTTCGCGTATTAAATTACCTAAATATGTTTAATATGTTATTGTCATGATTTCTATGTCTTTTCGCTAACTTAAAACCCTAAAATTAAGCTAAAGTGGCTTCGTATCGTGAAATAGTCATGGTTTTGCCCATATGACGTTTCGTGTGCTTTGCTTACTGCAAATGGGAATTCATCAGGTTCAATATTTTGTTTTTAGGGCAGTAAAAACTCCGATCAGGTTAGAAAAAAGTGTTTTTTCACTCGCTGAACAAGACGAGACGAAGCGGGAATTAAAATTCGTGTGACAAGACCTTAAATCTCGCCTCGCGTTGCCTCAGATACAAGGTATTGACATTATCTTTGACGTTTGTTTAATGTATCGATAATTAGAATTACTTTAAATTAAAAGAATATTCGTTATCTGAAATATCATAATTTTCTGCTCACAAACGCTAAACTATAATGAACACAGTCAAAAATAACCTTAGTACCGATTTTCGTAGGCAAGTTATCGCACAAAATTATCTAATAAACTAGTAAATATTGAAATTTGGTTTTTTACGATAGTCATATTTTTTCTTATAAATATACTTAACACGAGCAAAGCAATTGTAAGTAAGTATCCAGAGTGCAAACATTGTCGATGGTTGAGAGCACCACTAAACAATAACATGTGGTACCATTGTGAATTTGTCATCACTAAACTTGCCAATTTAAAAATAAACTATAAGGATACTTCGAGTGGAAACTGCGAGTATATTTCATGATGAGATTGATGAGCTCATTAACCGGCAGATCTCTGAAGATCCAATCCTAATGACGTCGTCGGTATACAAATAGATTCAACCTCACGGCGAAGGAGAGATAAGATCCGCGATTACTTATTATTGTTGCCTAGTGAACTGATTTGGAAAAGAATTGGCAAAAGGATGCTGGTCTTATTGTTGTTCTGATTAATTTTCTTGAATACGACAGGATTTGTATAATTTAAAAAGTAAAGTGAAGGAACTCTGAAGGGCAATCTTATCGAAATCAATTTGGCATCATGTTACATCCATTTACCCCAAGCAAAATACGAGTAGGTACTTAGTGTTTATTTTGGAATTCCAAATAGCACGAATAAAAGAATAAGTAGATAAGTAAACACTTTATTACACAAAAGAACAGGAAATAAAAAAATACAAACTTAAACAATAAAAATAGTGACAGAGAGGAGTCCGACAAAAACAGAGGCTACACTAAGCGTGGTGAAATATGACATTCACAAAATATCCACAGTAATTTGCGACTAGAAAAAGGAAAAAGAACAATAAAATATTAGACTAAATTACGCTTTACAGACATGTTGTTATTGCCATACAGTCCTTCCTGTATGATAGCTTAGTTGTTGACGACGCAGGCATATCGTGTCTCTCGCTCTTACACTACTCTGAATTGCTCACTGACCTTTCGGAAAAGGTTGTTGTGTCCATCTCAGAAGACTGGCAGGACACTATAATTAACTACTGACCTTCGTATATATTAAAAGTTCTTATTTAATTCTAAACCTGACCCTACACAGGTAACACCTCATTATTTTTTCCGTGGATGTCGTAAAAAGCGACAAAGGTTAAGTTATACTTTAGTCCCTAGCCTAGTAACCTTGACCATTGTAGGAAGTGGAGAGAGATTGCTATCCTGTCTCTTTTAACATACCTAACCTATTTCCCCCTATTTACCCCGTGTGGTGCCGGGTTAGAATAGCACCTCCCCCTTTCTTCCCGTGGGTGTCGTAAGAGTCGACTCTGGGAAAGGGTTAGTGTATTGTGGGCGATGGGCTAGCAACCTGTCACTGCAATATCACATTGAACCATCTGGTCACCCTGAAATTGCTAAACGTGGCACTGGATTTTTGAATTCATGTGCTCTGCCTACCCCTCTTGGGAATACAGGCGTGAGAATATGTATGTATGTATGTATGTAACCTATTTCCTTAGTCGTCTCTACCCACGAATAAAACTGAGAGGATTTTTTTAAACGTAAGCTTATTATTAGGCGTTAAGGGACGAGTAACTCCTATTATTGAACGTAGGGGAGGTAGGGGAGGGATGGGCAGTTGGGAGACATGGGCACCCCTCTTTTATTCTGATTTGATAATAGATTTTATTTTTTTAGTGATTTGGTAATTTAATTTACCAAATGGCTTCACTGATCATCCATAGGCTATCTGTTGTTTCTGTCAGTTATCGAACACAAATACGTTTGAAGATTATGCACTCGTAAAAGTAAGTATTTTGTTGCGATTTCGGATCGTAATAAAAAGAAAACTAATGAAAGGTATGTGTATTTTTTATTATTTATCTATTGTATATTTACTAATCTATGAATTAAACTGAAATTCAAGCCTAAATACGTAGATTAAAAAAAATACCCGTAACCTATGTTGAAAATGTATACGGAGGGAGAGATGGGCATTTGCACGGGCGGGAGGTTTGGGCATGCCCAATGCTCCCTCCTATTATATTCTGTATAGATTTTTAACTATTGGTTGACTTTTAATTGTAGAGAGATACTACTTAAATTAAAAAAAGAAAGGTTTGCGACGGGAAATTCCTAAAGATTTAATATTACGAGCCATAGAAGAGGTAACCACCACTACTAATTTAAGAGGCTGAGTAAGATCAGAAACACCTATTTTTTCCTGAAGTAGACGACATAGCTAGTGTCCTTTTAGACGACATCAAATCTAAATTGGCAGTACCTACAAAAGACAATACAATAAAACCAAACGTGGTAGTTCTAAATACACGTTTGATAGTTCTTTATGGGTTATACCCAATCTCAGACAAGTTAAGGTATTGTTTAAGATGTATTTTATTTGTAAATGTTATTTTTGGTTTCTTTTATTGATGTAGTTTAATAATACTTTATTTGTTAACTAATTTTTGTATTCCATTATGGATACAAAGTAATTTATAGGCCGTGCCCAAGCCTCCCACAGGGTATGTCCAAGCCTCCCTACCGTAGGGAGCAATGGGCACTTTTGACTTAGTTTACAAAATATCTCGTAATTTTGAGACTGATTGTAATTTTTAAGGAAGCTCTTTAATTATATCTAGCCAGATACTTGGTGCAATAAGAATTGGCAATAAAAGTTGACTATCTATAAAATCTGATCTTTTATGCAATAAATAGTGAAAAAGTGCCCATCCCTCCCCTACCTCCCCTAATCTTAAGCCCAAGATAGCTTTGTCCATACCTCCCTCGGGCTTCAAATTACGTCTAAGCATTATCTTGACGCCACTACATCTACTCCTTTGTATAATGTGACGCGTCTACGTCTCCTGAATAGGAAATCTTCGAATAACAACGCAAAGGATGGATGTACTCACCTTAACGTACCATCGCGAACAGGGAGTGTTGAGTCACTTATATATGTTTGTGACTTGGTCGTGTAATACTAGTCCAATAGCTGACATCTAGTCTGTCACATCGGTCATTGATTACACGTCTGAATTGCGAACAGTGGCAAGTGGCTCAACAATCCCGGTTCGTGACTGTACAAAGATTCGACGTTAACAGACAAATCAGTTTGATATTGTGTCAGCTGTGCCTAAAAAATATCGTTAATTGTTATTGTTACCTGAAAAGGGTGGTTCTGGCATCAGGTGACCCTAGAGCTGGCGCTTACCTCGCTCAAAGGCTAGGGATAGCCGCGCAACGGGGTAATGCGGCCAGCGCCCAGGGGACGATGCCAGAATAGTCTTTTAGGTAGTTTTAGTTAGGGATATTTTAATTACACCATAATGTATTTAAAAGATTGATACAGCGGTGTTCTATATGGGATGCCAAAAAAAAAATTATTTCAAAATTTGTAATGCGCTTTCGGTGTGGCGGGGGCGAGGGCTTTTGAGACCGATGCGTAATTGTGTGTGGGATTCCGTTTAGGCGCCAAAAGTGTCGATCATTTTTAGGGTTCTGTAGCCAAACTGGCATAACGAAGCTATGAACTCGTTATGACCCGCCTGATTATTCCAAATTACAGTTTATTAAGTCGTCTATATTTGTATCGCACTGGTAAAGAAAATCTTAAAGCTAATAAAGTAACATAAAATAAAATAATAATAAAGCTTTTATAAATGTTTTTCTACACCAAAGAGCAACAAATGCCATTTCTTTCTGCCCTTTTTTGCTTGTCATCAATAAAAGCAACCAGTAGGCACTTGAAATATCAACAAAAAACCTTTTTTTTCTACTTCGATATCAATAAACGGTAACAGATAAGCGTTTATTTACCAAGTCAATGCGTACGTAACCCTTGGGCGAGTTGGACTCGGACTTGACCGGTTTTAGAATCCTTTCCATCTTCCACAAAATCACAAACTAAAGGCAAAGCCATCACGTAAATTGTTTCCTTTTGTTCCTCGGCTGTGCTTTATCTGTACATTAAATCTGTGACCGTAACATATACGAGTATTAAGGATATTTACTAGTCCTTGGGAAGATTTCTAAGTAATGGAACGATGAGGATAAACGAATTTCTCCGAGGCCGAGCTATTTCAATGCCACTTTTGTATTGATACAAACAAATAGTGCTTGATTATGAATAACATGATATAAGAAGATTGGAGCGTTTTACTGGGAACAATGCCTCAATCAAAATAAAGATGATTACGGGATCAGTAATGCGATGAAAGCACTTGATGATCATTACTTTGATATAAATGAAGCTGATTGAATGGTTGGATTGGTTTGACATGCTTTTACTTGAATATCTTGTCTCCACGTTTTGTGTAAAAGTGGTCTTAGGAGCTTATTTATTTAATAAAGTTTTCAATTTTGAAAGCATTTATGGTAAAAGGTCCTAATCAGTGTTATTCACTAAAGCAACATGACAACAGTAGACCACGTTTCACAATGACCGAACTCGATTTATATGGAGAATTTTACAGCATCGCCAGCGGTCACTTGTGTATGTAAACACCGGTAGTGAGGTTCTAACGATAAATTACTTATCGAAATTAATTATATGTACCAAGTTTCATGATATTGACGTCAAAGTTAGTTAGTTTTATTTTGAAAAGCTTAAAATGTACTTCAAAAATCGAAGCTTTATATTCCGTCAGCAAAAAAAAGGTTAAGCAATACTTGCATAACGCAGCATCTTCACTACAAAGGGATATCTTGTAATCAAGAAAAACCTCAAAGAATTTTAGACCTTTACTCTCACACTTTGTCCGCTTCATTAATAATCCAAGATCATTTGAGACGAGATAGAAAAGGTTTTTGAACTAAATTTTACCAATGGTTCACACGGGCTGTAGATTAATAATAAAAGCTTAATAGATAATTTTGTGAAACTTGCACAAAACTGCGAATTAGCAACACCTAACAACGTTTCGTATACTCTATATACCCTTAGCCTCACACACACATACACACATCACGCCTATATTCCCAAATGGGGTAGGCAGAGGAGACGAAACGATACATAGACAAAACCATGACTATTTCGCTTTATTCTAGGCGTTGCGATAGGAAATGATATTAGGGGTAGTTATAAGTGCCAACTAGGTATCATTATCTTTGTTGGTGAGGGCCCTTGCTGTTTCGCCAAGAACTTCTCTTTGAACTCCTCTCTGAGCAAAGTATTCTATTAATAGCCCAAGGGGTAGGTAGAGGCTATTCCAGACCTAATTATTGCCGTAGCCGTATCGTAGCGCGCTACGGCGTAGACGTGCTACGAGCTACGAGCTACGAACTAATTTTAGTTTGGCATCAGTATTATTAGTAGAGCTTTGAAATAAATATGTTACGTACATACATACAGACACGCCTATGTTCCCAAATGGAGTAGGCAGAGCACAGGAAACGTGACAAAGACAAAACCATGATTAGGACTATTTCACGCTTTGCACCCACTTCTAGCATAATTTTAGGTTTGAAAACAGATGAAACAGGTAGTATATTAGTGACAAGTTGCTAGCCTGCCGCCTAAAGCATACCTGAATCTATTTTTTTATCGCCTCTTACGACTTACTCGGAAAAAATGGAGAGGTGTTATTCTAGACCCGACACCACACGGTTATGTGTTTAAATAAGGGTTACTAGTACATATTCACTCATGCGTAAATACATTTTTCATATGAAAAAAGTGGGTAAAAATGACTTATTCCAAGACAAAATTATACAAAAGGACAAATATTTGATTCTCTTTTGTTTAAGTCGACTCATAGTATTGAAATTGTATGGCAGTGGGATTACTTTTCTATGCAAAACAAAAATACAAGGATGCAGATCTAGTAAGTCTTGAGTGACGTCACTTTTTTTTATTTGACTACGAATTTGTTTCTGAAGGCAACTGATTTATTACGTTAGAGTAACAACTTTGCAGGAAACTACGCCGTTTGGGACCAAAGTTAAGGAAATGACGATCGATTACGATTGACATATTGACATAACGATAAACTAGTATAGATTGATAAAGGACACAGATGGTGCTATCTACATAACATACATACAGTCAAGGAAATTGATACCTGTGCCACTTTGAACCTTTTCATAGTGAGTTTCATATTGCTTTGATTAGTAGAAAGTATGGTATGTCACAGTGACATTTCTTGTGAAAAGGTACAAAGTGGCACAGTAATCAATTTCCTTGACTATACATACATATATCACGACTATATTTCTAAATAGGGTAGGCATAGCGCACAAAACGCTACATAGACAAATCCATGACTACTTCACGTTTCGTGGACACTTCTAGCATAAGTTTTAGGTTTTAAGTTGGCAGATATACTCGTACTAGTGACAAGTTGCTAGCCTGCCGCCTAGAGCACACCTAAACCTATTTCCTTACTCGCTTCTTGTTATTTAGAGAGGTGTCATTCTAACCCGAAACGACACAGAAAATCCTGAAATCACTCGCGTAATCTGTCACCATATTTTCTGGACTCACATGACCGAGGCCGGAAGTAAGACGGCTGTCAGTGGACACGTGCCACTTCCGGTGCCCTTGGCACTTCCGCCGACACGTTCCGAGCCCAGAATTGGGTCAACAGCGCTAGAAATTTGCCCGCCAATTCGTTTTTAAGGCCGCAAATGAAGTGAAGTTTGTTTTTCGAACGTTTTTAGGGTTGTGTATCCATAGGGTGAAAACGGGATCTTATAACTAAGACTTCGGTGTCCGTTCGTCTGTCGGCAGATTATATCTCACGGACCGTGCTATATTTTTTTTAAGACAATTATAACCTGGACATATTGTGCATTGAGAAGTATAGCGTACGCCCAGTGATATGTTTGCTTAGAAAGTATGTAGTAACAAGAACAAAATATTAGTCTTTGAATAAGTTACTCTTTATCTGCGAAAAAGTCCATTTTTATGTAAAAAAATATTAGATAAGAGTGATCAAATTTTTTACAGGAACACTTATGGGATATAATAAACCTTTGACATACCTAGTAACATTACATTATGATACTACCTACTATTTAATACCGCTTAATTCCCAAGAGTTTTACTAAAATTAATTTATTACATAACATCTTATTCATTTTCACAAAGCCTATTCATAATTAATCTGTTCTCAAAAGCTCTTGGCTCTCGCATAAAAATTAAGCGTTCACACCCTCGTCAACGTCCGAGGCCCATTCATCTAGTTTGGCACAGCCCTGAAGGCCCATCGCTTACCACAAAAGTCACAAATATACTCGTACAGTGAACGCTTTCATTGTCCATTGCACAGCTTATACGCTCAGCATTAACCGGTCAACTGGCACAACACGCAATGTATTAAAAATATAATAACTAGTGAGCAAACAAACACGTGGCACAGCCCTGTCGGCGTAGAGCGGTTGTTTTGGTGACGTCAGCAGATGGTGGGCTCAGCGAGAGCACCCATTGGTTGATTGTGAAATGAATAGACGATGGGGTTGCTACTTATGATAAATGAATAAAGTAAATAAATGAGTGGATAAATGGATGTGAATCAATTTGAGAATTATACACGATTTTCAACTATCAAGGATAGAGCTGTTTTTACTTTGCACTGATAGTCTTGTATTCGATTTAATGATAGTCACGCTCTCTCTGAAATGAAGTATAACGTAATGTATTCCTAAATGGGGTAGACTGAGCACACAAAACGTTACATAGACAAAAGCATGTCCATTTCACGTCTCGTAATTGTTTTTAGCAAAATTTTAACCGACAAGAGACCGTATTTAGAAAAATTGCACAGCGGAGTTTTATAGTTATTATGATAAGATGTAAGACGTCGCATTCCGTCGTAAAAATAACCGCGAAGAAGACAAGATAGAATGACGCCTCGTGCCGCCGTACGCTGTAACCGATTTTGTGATACAATAACTTTATTCTATTTAGCTTTTACGAAAACGATCTCTTCCATCAATCCGATTGACAAATAGGGCGACCGATTCATCATGCCCCGAGTCGGGTTGCGACTTAATTTATCAGACCTTTGCCCTTTGCTGGAAAGGAACACTTTTTTTTTTGGTGATATAAATACACGTGAGTGAAATCCCGGCGGCCCGGCGTTCCGTTTCACGTATCCTTTACATAATTACATCTGTTCCGTTTCACGTTTGTTCTTTACATAAATACAAGTCTAGTTATTTATTTAGGGATCGATTGTCAAGGAGTAAAAGGAAAGGTGTCCTTAGATTCTTACTCAGATGAGCCTAAATTGTGTTGGCGTCTATAATATGTAAGATCTCGCATAATTTCTATGTAGGTGATATGACATAAAAATTATGAGCACAAATTCAAGATTGTGCGTCGAATGCAGACATTGTAACTGCCGTAAAATGATTATTTAGCGATATTCACACAATGATACTATTCTTAAGCATAATTTTATAAGCAACCTACACAAAGATATGTCTATCGTCAGTTTATTTTCTCACGGCCTCTATTAAAAATATATTACTTTTACGTAATTTTTATTCGCATCTCGTGCCACCTTTAAAAAGCCTGTAAATAACATTAATTTACCGTTTTAATAAACAAGGGCGTGTTAATTAGGTAGTATAAAGTTTTAAGGGTCAGTGACGCAGACCCTTTGTGACATAGTCTGGCGTGCGCTTTATAATTAAATTGCAAATTAAAATTGTTGAACAAGCAAAAGGCGGTCTATGCCACGGACCGGTCGGTTAATACTAGTATGATGGCTTGGAAACATGTTGCTTTGGCCTTTGGTTCAGTGATACATGCTTTTAATTTAATTTCTTGTCTCCACGACTATTTACAGATATTTTTATCATTTTTTTTAATTTTGTCTGCCAAAGGTCTTACTTTGCATCGTAGGTATTGTCAATGATGGCCTCTAAGAAGCGCTGGTAGACTAAAAAAACACACTTAAAAGATCTCTTAGGAACCTCTTTTTTATACACAATATTTTGAATTTTGGTTAAATACAATTTTAGTTTTGGTTATGTTTTCTGACGGATAATACTCATTTTACTTCAAAAATAATTTCTAATAAGACTACCACGCTCGGCTAACTTAATGGGCATTAAATTTTAAGTCGATTAATAAAATAAAATCTTGGAATTCTTAACTAAGATTAAGCTTCGGATAATTCAACTCATCGCTCTCATCCTTCGGCTTTTGAAGCGCTATTTATAATTTCCGAAAGTCACCTCACTTTGCCGTACTTAAGTGTTTCACTCTTTTGAATCTCAGCATCTCGTTTTATAACATTAGCCGCCCTTTGCGTCCCAATTTCATCGCGAAAATCTGATCGAAGTAAGGATGGCACTAATATAAAAATTTACACGATCGCGAACGCGAATGCGAATTCAAATGTCCAGGATGCGAATGTTTGAAAAAAATGAAACACCGCAGATAAATAGTAATTTTTAATGATATCAAATATAAAAAAGTTACTGTCACAAAATCAACATGGTAACTGTAATTGAACACAAAAAAGTATTTCCTAATGAAATGTAACATGAAAAAAATACTGTTACGATAGCGAAATAAACAATATCAACATTGTAGTATCTGTAATTTTGATTTTTTTTTTTTGGTAAACCTTATACAGGGTGAATTTTTAATCGTGAATCGTGACCTTTTTTTCTAAATCCTCACTTAACTAATAGTTACTTGCACCATAAGTTAACTCAAATAAATGAATTGATTATTTTATGTAAAAAATATATTTTTGTATTTATTTAATTGAAATTCGTGGACACCCTACATGCGATGATTAGTTGTCATGAAGTTCAGAGTGAAACATATTCAAACTCTTTGCGATTAGCTGGCTGGATAGTGTTTTGGCATTTGTCAATAACGTAAATGTCAACATTGTAAACATTATCAGAATCTCTTCAAAGAAAATTTAAAGATTTTATTTTATTAAATACGAAAAAAATGCCACCTAGGTATCCTTATACGACCATACAAAGGTTTGATATGGTGACTTTATTCACTCAGACCAGCAGAGTTGGACAAACGCAAGAACTTTTTCAAGACAAAAAAGATATCCCGTATCTCCAGTACCGAGACGTAATTTGATCATAAAGATGATACAAAACCTTCGTGATTTTGATCAATACACCATTCCAACGCACGCCCAGGCCCGCGGTCGCCCCCGAGTCCATCCAGATAGGTTGTACAGAAGCATACGACTATTTTTTTTACGTAATCCACAAGAGAATACGAGGGCTGCTACGATGCCTATCAAGTGAGATTTAGTCTAAATGTGTGGACAGGCATTCTCAATAATGCATTAATTGGACCTTATTTCATCGAAGGACACCTAAATGGACAAACCTACCTCGAGTTTTTGACCAATGTGATTCCAGATTTGTTGAGTGAAGTACCGCTTTATTTGAGTAACTTACATTATCAGCAAGACGGAGCCAATGTTCATTTCCACCGCGGAGTTCGCGGCTATTTAGACAGAGAATACCCTGGAATACGTCGGAAACAGTAGTCGAACTGTGTCAAAAAATCATCAGTGCTTTTGAAGCAGTAAGAGCTGTCATGTTTGTGTTAAATAATCCCAGGCGACGGGCGGAACTGTGCCTACAGGTCCAGGGCGAACATTTCGAACATTTGTTTAAATACGTGTAAATAAAACTTGAATTGAATATCTTCTATCTTTTCTTTCTGAACCGAAGTCAAATCTTCTAAACGTTAAGTACCTACCTATTGGATAAACTGTAAAATGTGTCATACTAATTAACAGTGATATAAAAACCTTTGCAGGTGGGAAAACGTTGCATTTCTAGTCACGTGGTTAGAGTAGGGTGACCATAGGTGATAACAAGTGTGGATCAACTTTCTATTTTTAAAGATAACTAATTAACAAACATGTTAATTGCGATACCTATAAGAGATTCGTGTTAGTCATCAAAAATATTATCGGAAAACGAGATTACGATTCACGATTAAAAATTCACCCTGTATAAAAAAGACGCAGGCCGCGTTCGCACACACACACACTTTCGCATTCGTAAAACTTTCACAGCATTTGCTACAAACGCGAATCACTTTACGCGAATGCGAATATTCGTGACATCCCTAGATCGAAGTAACAGTTTTATGAACTTTATAGAGCCAGCTCCCACGCTGTATCGGTTATTTTAATTGGATTTTATAGGATTAGGTATCGTTGTTTACTGCTGGACCTGCGCCGAGGACCGCAGCCCGTAAATAACCTGGGGGTGGTTTGCAAAGGGGTTTTCTTTTTCTAATTAGTGCTTGTATAAATTATAGTTATGGCCGCCCGTTTACCTATTGGCGGCACAGAGGTAGGTACTATGTGCTGGAGGTCCACTCTCAAACGTGTCTAGAGTCTAGGCATTATAATATTGCCGTCTCTTTCAACCGCTACTTGCTTGCGTAGAGGACAGACCCAATAGAGAAACAATGTTGGCCACCCAGGCCCGCAAAAGGTTAGTGGTTTGGCACATACTAACTGTCACAGAAACTTTTGCGTATCCATTAAAAGTATTAAGGATAAAATGTGGCGACTGCTTCGTTGAGTTTGAGTGGAGCTATCTTTATATCTAACGTTGGTCTTCGTTCATTTTGTCCTTATATTCGATTTTGTTGCTTTTATAATCTGAGTTTAGAAGAATGTAAGAAATCGAGCAGAACATGGAAAGGGGCCTGGAAACCGTGGTAGCACCCATATAGACTTTTGTTCAGGACACTGAAATCTACAACATATCAAAATTTCAGAATATTTAACTGAAACCACATTTTCCATACGGGGTCCATTAGGTACGGGGTCCTTTTACATAGAAATACCTAGATACCTAGATGCCCTTATTCTTTCATTGTAGGTGTAACCATCAACTATTGTGAAAGGTGAAACTTGACGCCCATAGACTTAAGTGCGTGTTGACGAGTCAGACATAATGTCACGCGTACAATACAGTGTCAGATTACAATAGAGAGCTCGTTTTTCCTAATTAATTACGTTTATGGCTGAGGCTCGGATCACGTCTTATTTATGCCTTCGTAAAATAACAAAATCCGTAAGTTTATAAATTTCCTAAAAAAATTCAGGAAAATTTATATACTTTTGTAAGATTCAAAACGAGAGACAAATTGTGTTATTTCACGCCCACATTTTCGTGAAATTATCAAGTTAGGTTAGGTTAGGTTAGATCATTGTTATGTTGGATTAGGTAAGGTTAGATTAGATAAAAACTTGCGAATATGTGGGCGTAAAACATTTTTTTGTCTCTCGTTTGGAATCTTCCGAAAGTTTATAAATTTCCTAGGAAATTGATAAACTTACGGATTGTGTTATTTTCTGTTTATGTAGGGACTAGGGACAATAACTCTTTGGCTCGTAAATTACAGCATCCGTATTCGTTTGTTTATTTGAGCTGGTTTATTACTTCTGCTTATTATATTGGCTTTTCCGCCGTTATGAATGTTATGTTTGTCTTTGGTAGACGTGACGTATTTTTATTACGCGTTTATTTGAGTTTCGCAGACATTTTTTATCTGAATTATGAACACTGAACGCGGAATGTATAGTAGAATATATGAACGTAATAGTATTTGGAGGACTAAGTACTTACTTCTTAAAAAAAGAGTGACGGAGAGAAAGATATAATTATTTTTACATACACACATATTCTCACGCCGGTATTCCCAAGAGGGGTTGGCAGAGCACATGAATTCAAAAATCCAGTGCCACGTTTAGCAATTTCAGGGTAACCAGATGGTTAAATGTGATATTGCAGTGACAGGTTGCTAGCCCATCGCCCACAATACACTAACCCTTTCCCAGAGTCGAGTGGTATGTTTCAGGCGCCAGGCTAGCAACCTGTCAAGATTGTACCGCTTAACTTAACACTTAAATAATAGTGAAACAGACTGATCTACTCACATTTTTATATCGAGATTAGCTCGACATGTTTCGGGCCAATTCGTAACCCATCATCTGGAGCTACATGCCAAAGCCACAGACGCACGCTGCGAATATGCTAGAAGTGGCTTCAAAACTTGAAATAGGTTGTCATGATGTAAGTGTCATTTCTCTCTCCTGTAATAAAATTGGCAGTGATATTAGCAGACTACAATTGAAAGTGTAAAGTTACAATTCTTTTTTAGTACCATTCATAACATAAATATACTCTCGAAGTCTTGTTATTTTTAGCTCGTTCTTTTGATATCCCATATCCCACGGAAACTTGGATACTCAAGTGACAATTATTATCCTCCCACGTTTGACATTTACTCAGCAAAACGTTTGCTATTTAAGTAAATGTCACATACATTAATAGAATACTGACTAAACTTTGACAGTCTGATTTTGTTTGCCTAAATAAATGCCAAATCGAAGTAAATGGAAGACTGGTTTAAATTTCGAAGATTTAACGCGAAGGTGAAGGAAGAGCTAAAAATAAGTGGCCCAATTAAGTTTTTGTTAGGTTATGTTAGATAACAAAATAGTTATTTATTAAAAGAAACATACGTACATACAGTAACATAGACGAAACCATGACTATTTCACGTTCCGTGGCCACTTCTAGCATATTTTTTAGGTTTACTATTGGCATGTGTAAATAGTGTCAGGTTGCTTGCCTGTTTTTGGAGTCACCTCTTACGACATCCACGGATGAAATGGAGAGTATTCTAAACCCGATACGACGCGGAACATATTCTGTATTTTCACATGTATTTTCATTAATTATGAGATTTTAAGTACGACAGTTTATAAAAAGCACGTCTTTTAAATGCGTATTTTTTTACAAAACCTTATAGCCATTCTCGCAAAATCATAAAAACTTTTCTGCAGCGTCGCCTGTTCCAAGAGTTTGTAGTGTTGTTGTAAAAGCCATTGGCATTGGGAGAAAATAAAAAAGTCTTTGATACGTGATCTTCTGGAGCGAAAGCGAAAACAATATGGAATGTTGTACTGCTTCTTTGAAGTTGTTGCCTTACTTGTAAAAACTTTTAGACCCATATCAGAATTGTTGGTAGAAAATCGTCCGTCTAGACGGTTTGGTATTTCATATTTCAATTTTCGGGAATCGCTCCTTACGCATCAAAACTATTAAATCTATTCATGCTTTAGACTTGTTCTTGCATGAACAACTTTCTTTTTCGTTTTTATTAATAATAATTTTAAACAAAAAAAACCGACTTCAAATTAGCAATATTTTGAAAGTATTCTGTTTACTGAATGTAAAATCTTGACTTCATCGACAAATTACCGAAAACGCCGTACATCTCCATGTAAAATTTGAAGAGTTCCCTCGATTTCTCCAAGATTCCATCATCAAATCCTGGTGTCGTGCCAATGGGACCAATTTCGAGTTATACCCTTTCGATTAAAAAAAAATTTTGAAAATCGGTCCACGGGTTTTTGAGATATCGTGTAACATATACACAAAAAAAAGAAAAAAAAAATAGGTCGAATTGAGAATCTCCTCCTTTTTGAAGTCGGTTAAAAACAGTCGATGTTTAACAGCAGCTCAATATTTTTGGAAATGAGTTAAAAGATGGCGTTAACGCTGGTACCTACGCGCTAATTTGCATAATCTTTCAGGTTTCAGTCATTTTCATTTGTCTTAGGGACGTGTTTAGTTTAAAGTTTTGTCACTAGATATAACTATTATTTTCAGTCCGCATCCTGGCATTTTTCTTAACTTAAAGACTTGAGTTTTACCACTAAAGTAATACAGTAGAATAATTACTGGCATCGTGGTGGTGTAAAAAATGGTGATGATTTTGTGAAGTCTTTTAAAAATAAAGTAAACTGATGAACTGATCTCACTCAAAGTAAGGTCAGGTGCGATGTGTTCAACCCCGCCCTTACTTAAGGGGTCGACTGCACCTACACCCTACACCTTTAAAAAAACGATCACAGGTAAATCCGGGCGTTTGAATCGCCGGTATTACTCTCAACCCTTTTTAGCAGTTTTTTTTTAAGAATCTGATACATGTATCATGCAGTGTGTTTTAAAAACAAATCTTTATCATTCATGTACCATTGGCGCAAACAATTCTTACCACCGAGCATATTGTCACCGGCTAGGTGGTAGACAGGTTTAAAATGAAACTGGGAGTGGGTTTTATAAGATTATAATACAGTGTAAAAGACTATATACAAAAAGTTATCAAAATCAGTACTGCTCTTACGTATTAATTAAAAATATAAACACAACTGGCCTTAGGATGGGTCAGGTTTTGAGAAAGGATGGTTGACAAGGCAGAGGATTCGTGCCGCCTCGGAGCTCCCTCAGGCTTCAGTATTCAGCGCCGGTCTGTTCCGAGGCAGTAGGGCGACGGAAGACGGAATACGGCAAATAGAGGAAGCGAAGCGGGAAAGGAAGGGCTGGAAACAACGATCCGTGTCACCAGTTTGTTGCACTACCGATCCAAGTCTCGTTTAAAAGCCTAGGCCAGTGAAAGTTAAACTAAACGAGACTTGGATTAGGTTTTACAAAGTATTTACAAGGAAAAAAGGAAATAATACTATTTACAACAATATAATACATTACCTGCATAAGTGGCAGCCCTTTTTAAGCACAAAGTAAATAGTAATATTGTTTATTTAAACAATTTAAGATTAAATAATGACCGAAAAGCGGCTTTCGCCTAGCCAAATCGATATCAGTGTGCGAGAAAAAACAAAAGCCAGTCGGGAATTTAGAATTTAGAATTTATTCTTTTTGTGAGCGGCCAGTTATGCATCATGGAGGTTTGCCATGTTACAATATAAATAAACCGCACTTGTGTTACTGTAGAGTTGTTGTCTCTGTCTTGCTTGGGCTTATAAAAGAGAGCTGTCTCACTCATAAATACTACGTTTGCACCTAAATGGAAGTTAGCTGCAACAAGCCCCGTAACAACCAATCGATATTGGATTGCAGTCAGGTCATTAACTGCAATTGACAGCTAAATCAATTTGTCGAGGCACGTCGTGTGACGCGGTCTCGCTTAGGAGCCCCCTGGTTCGACCACCGAGCAGAAACAAAGGGTTCTCTGTATGATGAAATTGTTACTGAGACTGAGCCATCTAAGGGAAATTAGGCACCTTAATCAAGCGCAGTTTAATCAATTTAAATCTAACTATTATACTTAGTTGTACTTGCGTTGTCAGCTACACAAGATACTTAAAATTTTCACGTACTTATTTATATCCTGCTGTGTCCAAAACAGTAATTTATTTACACAACATTAAATAGCGGTTGTGGCGAGTTCACTGAACATTTTTTTCAACGCGACAATAAAGAATGACTGTTGGTAACCTTTGTGTATTACGTAGATTGCTGAAAAAACCTAGGTATTCTAGGACGTGAGGGTATTATTAGGCTTTGTCAGTCTTTTATTAAAATTGTCGTCTTTCCGAGAATGGATTAGCTTTTGGAATGAGCCTGTAATGTGCTATGTCATGAATTACATGCAATTACTTTATTCCACTATCATACAACGCGATTTGTATGAAAGCTACAAATACCTACTTGTTTTCATGTATCAGGAGTATGCTTGCTCATCCTATTTTCCCGAGCTTGATTTACCACCTAACCCCTTTGCGATCGGCATTTACTTGATTTACTTCAGGAGTAAAAGATGCCTCTATTTATTATAGTTTATACTTACTTACTAAAAATGTACATTTATAAAAAATACTATTATCGGGGGGCACGGCAGTGCCCCCACCAAGTCGAGCGCAAAGCAAGCACTGCCGTACCATCCTTTACTGGAACCATTTCGCGGTATTTTCAGGCCCCTATTTGAGAACCTCTGGATAATACTAGGACGCTGAAATTTTCGTCATCTAGTGAGCTATAACCACATACTTAAAATCCAAAATTTCAAGTCTGTAGGTAATTCAGTTCCGAAGTTAAGCGAAAGCAAAGTTTCGCATTTTCGACACTCACTCACTCACTCACTCACTCATGATCATCAAAATAGAACTGGTACTTCCCGTTAACTCAGAGAGCTGAAATTTGGTACATGGTTAGGGATTAACGACTACATAAGGGGAAAAATGTAAAAACTAGGATAATCGTAGATCTGGAGTACCTGGTGAAAACACTAGAGCCCAACCAAACTTCTATAGAGATCGACACACTTCTTTTACAAAAAATATTCAACTTAGTGAGTCGCTTCATTTGATGTCAAAAATCTGAGGTCTGAAGTATCTGATGAAGACCCTGAGCTGCTCTGGTACATAAAAAAAATCGACTGTAATTGCAAAAATCCAGCGTAGAGAGAGACACATCTTCTAATTTAAGGACCGCGAATGGGCAATACGAAAAACTGTTCCTACTGTACGAGATCAAAACCGGAAAAAAGAAAAAAAAGATAATTTGCAAAAATAAGTAAATGTGTAAAATAAGAAAATCTAACATATTAATTAATGAATATGCTCACGTTTTTACAAAAAGAAGTGAAATCCCATCAAAAACATTCTGTAAAAAATCTACCCAAGTCTCGTTGAAGCTGCTTGTTTATCTCTAAAAAGTAATGAAATCTAGACATAGTTGTGCCAAGTCTAAGGTTCCTTACTGCGATTTCTTTATTATTATAGTTAATGTTGTGTGACTTGGCCGTTGAACACTTTATACCAATTACCCATACCAGTATGGGCTATTATCTCTCGTACCTAATGCAACATTACATGTTAACAAAATTGACTTGTACCCACTAACGTATAAAAAATGTTCAACGGCCAAAGCACACAACTTTAACTATAACAATAAAGAAATCGCAGTAAGGAACCTTAGACTTGGCACAACTATGTCTAGATTTCATTACTTTTTAGAGATAAACAAGCAGCTTCAACGAGACTTGGGTAGATTTTTTACAGAATGTTTTTGATGGGATATTACTTACCTATTAAACAGTTTGAGATGGAGTGTCCCTATTTCGAAACTACTCAAATGAAACCAACAATTGTTATCAGGGTTAGGTACCACAGAGATTTTAATCCATTTTAAACTCTGTCCGCTTACAGTCACTAACACCAATAGGTATCTGATATCTGCAAAAACATCTGATACGACTCTATTACTAGGAGCAGTAGGACGTGTCAGATATTTTTACACGCTCCGTCGTAGCTCATATTAATGCTGGTGACAGTACAAAAATTGTTGAGATTGTACAATAAATTGTACAGAAAATTGAGATTTATTATCTGGGTCAATGGCCCTAAATAGAATTTGGCTATTCCAGCTATACACTGACATATTCCACACATCCGCTAAAGGAGTGACCAAACGGCTATCGCCAAATGATTTAATGGACGCTCCACCAGTTAATGTTTAGTTAACGTGTCAAATTAGTATCAAGTCAAACAGGAACTGACTGGAATAGGTCGTAAATAGGCCGTAACGCCGGTTTACGAGCGGTGTCACGACACAGGTCGGCGGTGGCCAAGAGACAATGCCTTCGACTGCCAAAAAAGGACGGAACGGTATGGAACTATATTGGAGATACGCTTTTTTATATTAGAAGGTAGGCTTTTGTGGTGTTCCTAAGGGAATTAGATTGAGCCCTTATTTTGTGCGCAGCATGAAGAAGAAAAGTTGTTTGGGATTCAGACGATTCTGTGTTAAGTGTAAATAAGTTTTGCTATAGCTAAATTTAAAAATTAACATTAACATTAAATTTCCGCGTGCTATCGGGTTTAGAATAACACCTCTACATTTAATCTGTGGATATCGCAGGAGGCGACTGCGGAAATAGGTTAAGATATATTTTAGGCGACAGACTAGCAACCTGTCACTATTATACCTGCGTGCGTAATATAAATTTGCTATGACTATTTCATGTTTCATCACTTCTAGCATATTTTTAGATTTTAAGTCAAAAGGCTTAATAGTGACAGGTTCCTAGCCTGTCGCTTAAAATATACCTACCTTAAGTTATTTCCTTAGTCGCTTCTTACCGACTTATAACAGTGAACACACACGTTAATAGTTTGTTGTGCACGACGACTCTGCCGGAACGATACAATTTCCTGGAGATGCGAGGGTGTTTTGTCGTAATTTGATAATAATAAGCTTTCAGGTGACGGGATATTGACTGGCAGACATCTTTCTTCCCCATAGTCCGGAAATAATCCAGAAATAGAACGATGTAGTTTCCATTCAATTCGCATGAAAAGTTCATGTATGTAGCCAGATGAAAGAAAACAGTGAACATAATTATACACGTCACGCCTGGTTTACCACAATGGGTAGGCAGAGCAAGCGAAACGTTACATAGACAAAATTATACTCAGAAACAATGGTAAAAACAATAACATTAAAAGTGTGTCCCGAAATCTGCTCGTTAGCGTCAGGTAGGAGACCATTCTGACAGTTCATGTAGATGACGTTTGTAGAAGAAGTTCTAATACTCGACGATAAGCGGCAAGTGGTGAATTCGTCGCAATTCTCTCGTGCGTATCTCGCACGTTAACCGGGCGCAATAGGGCGCTCAATAGACGCTTGTTGAGAATCTAGCGCAGTGTACGCGATTTACACGCGTACTACCTATTTCGCTACGAATTGGCTCCTTCTGGACACGGTCTAAGACCTAAACTATGGTATTCTTTAGGCGATTTGGTAAGGCCCAAGTATAGGCTTCTGAGAAAGACTCCAATAGAAATAACTCTCTCCAGGCAGATGTCATGCCTGGGGCGGATGTCCACAGAGAGAAAATTGGAATTTGTATTTATGCTACCGATCTTCGAAACTTCGGTGCGATATAGACCACTTTGACAGTACACCAGTTTGACAGATATCTGTAGAAGAAGTTTTGCTACTTGACTATAGGTGGCGCTAGGGTCTCTACAGGCTTTTGGGTGACCCTTCCACATAACGACTTTTAGGGCGAGGCTGTTAGATAAAGTTCGGATTCATTACGTGCCTCGTGTAATTAGGCAGTGATAGCCCTAATAGTCTTCGTGTCCGACTCCTAAAATTATATGGCGATTACCTACCCTTCCATATAAAAACGTTTAGTTTAGTTTTATGTTCCCTAACCGTTATACAGTCCCCGGAATTCACTTCATGGAAGAAATGCGTGAACTTACCCCCACTACTTAAAATCTTGCCAAGTTTCATTCCGGTTATACTAAAATTGTATAGGGAACCTGTTGTACCTTGGACAGTGTTGTACCTAGGACAATCGTAATTTTTCGAAAACTCCTTCGCTTTAAGGTAATGTTGTCTATGGCAGTTGAAGCGTTCTTTGTCAACTCTAACGTGAAGTTAGTTGTGATCCGCCGGCCCCGCGCGTGTGTAGAAAAAAAAGTAATTTATTAATTCTTGCTTGAAAAGTACGTTTTTTGACCTTTACTTGTAGCTTATTTATTTCAAGTGGTATGTATTTATAATATAACTTCTTTGTACTTCATTGTCATCCAACGTTACATACATTACATATTTATACATCATCCATCCACTTAACTAAGTACTTCATTGTAATCCATCCTAGATTATGTGCACCAGATTTTCAAGTCAATCAAACCAACCATTGAAGAGTTCCCTCCATCGGAGACAGTCCTGCCTGGGCCACCAGAAGTCCACTACCGGAATATTGTATTGCCATCCAAGTTACGTAGGTGTAGGTATACCAATTTTCAGCTCAATCGGTCTATAGGAAGTGGTTCAAATCTTCCTTGCAAGATTGGTAAACATACATACAAAAGTGAAGTTGAATAAAAGCTTGTAAAAACATAGAGGTGTTAGAGACATAATTAAAAATGGCGCAGAATATCTTCGTAGACACAACTGTCCATTCGTAAACCTGAAAATTTCGTTCCGAACACGCCGCCAACATCCAAAAGTAATTTAATACGGCAAAAACTTATTCAATAAAATAATTTCTCAGATTTCGTCGTTCATTTGAAAGGCAAGGACTCGAGGATTCAACTTTGCTCTTTCAACCAGTTTCAATGCCGTTAATTACTAGAGAAAGGGACGACTCCCAGCGTCACTGAACGATTTAAACCTTTCAGCTGACGTACCTCGATATTAATGAATGATGAGAAAGGATTTGAGTTGCCAACACTGAGTTCCAGATTCGGTACGCGCGATTCTATTCTAAGTGTTTTAAGTGTTTTTAGTTCGAAGTCGTGTCAGGTTTAGAATAATACCTCTCCATTTCTTCCGTGGATGTTGTGCGAGGGATACGGCCTGGTGACGGACGGATGGATAGCGAAGTCTCAGTATTAGGGTCTCGTTTTCACCTTTTGAGTAGGGAAACCTAAAAGAGCTCTTAGACCAGAGACGCTATGTGCTTAAAAGAGAGATGAGTATTGCTGTCTTGTTTTAATTTATACTTGTGTCTCTACTCACGTAAAAACTTACAAGTATCTGGCTTTAATCAATTGAATTAGAGAATATAGACCGCAATGCAACTATCAGCAGTAGCTGCTAGATAAACTTACCCATAAAATTAATTGTATAATTTTAATCTAAACTTCCGTGTTGCCGTGACGTGCCGTTTAATTTTATTAAAGGATTATTAACCGGTTTCCCATCGTTGGCTCTGTAAACACCTTTATTCCTAGGAGCTTATGGTACAATTTGCCTGAGCACCCATAGTCGAGTGATACTGCATTGCGTGATGCCATAACGTCGCATGCAGAGGTTACTAGAAACTTTTTTTTCTGTATGATCAATTGATCACACCTTTGTTCCCAATGCAGGCAAGATAGACAGAGCACACGAAATGTGACAGAAAAATCCATGACAGTATCTTTCGTAGCCACTTCTAGCCTAATTTTAGGTTTAAAAAAAGATGAAAAAGGTTAGCCTAATAATGACAGGTTGCTAGCCTGCCCCCTAAAGCATCCCTAATCATACTTCCTTAGTCGCCTCTTACGATATCCTCGGAAGAACTGAACTGGTATTCTAACCCGACGCCACACGTTTTTTTCTCATAGACCCTTTTTAAGTTTTATTGGTTTCTGTGGACCCTACTGCAACATTTCTTCGAAGTTTCTAAATACATCATTTTTTTCCACATCATCATAGACCCTCAGCGAATCTACCGTGGACTCCTGGGAGTAGGTACATCTGAACCACTTTGGGGGAACACTAGTTTAATAATGCAGTATTGCTGTCTAATTTGTCCACTATCAGTAGGTTCCTTGTGGTGTCCTGGTGTCGGGTTTACGTGGATGTCGTAAGAGACAACTAAGGAAATAAGTATTATGGTAGAATAAGGCAGTGATAATCTAACAACTTCAACTTGTCACTATTGTACCTGCCATCTTAAAACCAAGTTAAGCGGTCACCATTGTCTGTAGACATCCTAGCAAGCTGATGGAAACTGTTTGTCTATTTTTGATTTATGTCTCTTTTTAACCGACTTCAAAAAAGGAGGTATTCAATTCGGCTGTATTTTTTTTTTTTTTTTTTTTTTT